>JANSTQ010102204.1:0-25402 GCA_026167885.1 Bergia puertoricense
GTGCAGCCAGACAAATTTGACTCCGACAAAAAATCGGGAGTCTCCCGACGAAAAATCGGCTAGTGTGTGATGGGCTTTACAGAGACAGCACGTGCGCAAGAGATGAAAGAACACGAAAGGTGCTCAAATGTTTTCTCAGCTCCTCGAGTCAGTGTTCTTTCATTTCCTCAATTAGTGCTTTCAATAATGGTGGCGCATAGGCAATCGTTCTATATTTCTTTTATACAACATTTTAACTTTTCGGTCGAAAACGTCATCAATGAAAGTCACTTCACTGAAAACCGTTCACATCAGCATTTTCGCCAGGGAGCCAATGAGCGTGTTCGTACTATGAGCACAATTAAAATTTATACGAATTGTTCTAAGTGCTGTTTTGTTTTGTTTTTTATCATTTTACGACAAATATAATACTGAATTTATAGAAAATAATAAACTATTAACCTCGACCGAAATTATTTGGTTCTTAGGAAAAACGACATGTTGTTTAAGTTTAATTAATTGTTATTCAAAACTAGATTTAGAAGAGGCGCCGGTGTTGCAAAGGTAGGCATTTTAAGTATTTTTCCTGGCCTGTTATACCAAAACATGTTAAGATTCATTTTTTTCTCCGATTGAAATCAAGTCAAATCAAAAAACGGACATGATTAAGGAGAATTGAGAAAAGCAGTTTTTGTCAATTTTATCGTTTACCTCAATCTCTAGACGATATTTTTTATTAAATCAGTTTAGGACTTATAATGTAAACATTGTGATCCAATATTTTTTGGTGGTTTCTTGGGTAAAAGAAAAATGCTTTTTCGGATGTATGGCGTAAATTTCGTGTCTCAACAGCACAACTGGGATGTAGTGCTACAAAATGTACTTGGAAATTTTGGTTACCTTTGTATTGGCCGGATATACTGGCTGAGGCTATTGTTCTTACTTTTGGGGGGCATTTCAGCCTCGAGTTGTCATTAAATTGTTCTTGATTTTATGATTTTAAAATAACATTGCAGTAGTTTGGGAAACTGACAAAATGAAAACAACCTGATACAAATACAAACTCGCTTCTAGTGTCTGTAAGCCTTTGTTGTAGGCAACAAGATTCAAATGAAAACAAATTTAGAAATTAAGTGCGGGAGATAAGGCCTGTGAGAGGTTTGCGATAGCTTTTGCCTTTTGGCACGTAGTCTTGTTATGGATCCGAGTCTTCCCACCCTTCAGATTGTTTTCCAATTGTTCTTCAATTTTGGACGATCTGAACCTCATTGTTTTTATAAAATTGTTCTTATTATAAAAAGCACCGTATCAGTGTAGGGCTTATTATTTGGTGATATCCACGAATTTATCACTTCCCCTGAAGAAGGCTGGTGTCTCAGCCGAAACGTTAGGAATCTTAACGTTTGTACGTTTTAACTTTTTAACCGTAGTAACTGTTTTAAACAATTTAATTTTATCCATGTCACCATCTGGTTACAAACCAAGTTTTACAAATTTGTTATTGTCATCATTGACAACGATGATTGTTTAGAGACATTTAGGTTAGTGATCTCCACCAATGGCTACCAAGCAGCACAATGCTTGGTATTTATAAAGTATTTTAGACTATTATTTACGTTATGTTTAAGGCTGTTTTTCCGGTCTTCCGACGCAACCCGCAACATTTTTACCACGAAATTTTCCCTTCTCCCGGAGCACGTCTCGAAAACAGTTTTAAATCGAGCCTTCAAGGGCGCTAAGAAAAAGTATCATGTTAAATCTCGTTAAACACTCATTATATATTTGTTTAACAAAATAGTTAGCAAGAGATGTCGAACATGAAAGAGCTCAGAACACGTGTTTGATCAAGCCAACACGAGAAACGAGGCTTCACGGCAAACTCAGCAACAACTGCAGCACATGTTGAATTTTGCAATTTTTTATTTTTGCTTTGCCAAAGAATATTATTTCTTTAACTTTAGTTTCTCTCTATTCAGTTAACATCCAAAATATGGATGTTTTGGTTGTGTGTGGCAACGGATTTGTTAAGCATATAACTGAATTCTTTAGAAGTTGTTTTCGTCGTCTGACATGAAATACAAACACATAACAAACTTGAATAAGAAAAGGTTGAATGTTAACTGAAACATAACCGGAAAAATAACAATATTATTCCTTTCCTTTAAATGCTTAAAGAATACCTATGTCATTCATGCAGCGTCAAACGAGCAATAAATTGTTCTTTTTATAAAGAAGGAAAACAAGAACGGAATTCAATTTATGAGCCACTTGAGGAAATCATGTTTGCTATTTCCCTCCGCCCACCCACCCACTCGCTTTGATGAGAACAATCGAATTCGATGATGAGAAATAAACTGTCTTCAGGCGGGTCAATCCGTCTCAGCCGGTTGATATTTTTGGATTCTCGATTTTAGATGAGAAAAGCAAATGGAGATTGCAACTTGGGCTCAAACTGAGTATTGTCGGCTTGTCTCACATTTTTTAAGGCAATAAATCATTCCAAGTTAACGACTCGCATGAGTTTTGCGGTGTTAAGCAAGCGCTAAGGGTGGTCTGTGTCCTTAGTTGTATTTCGGTAGTTTGTTTGTTTGATTATTTGTTCAATTTCTTTGAAACATGTTTATCGGCTTGGTATAACTGTCACATAATGACACATGAAAATAATCTTTGTATAAATGTGAAAAGCATGCCGTAAAAGCCTTAGACAAGCATGGTTTTCTTCTCAAAGGAGCTGTTCAATTTCTTTGAAACATGTTTATCGGCTTGGTATAACTGCCACATAATGACACATGAAAATAATCTTTGTATAAATGTGAAAAGCATGCCGTAAAAGCCTTAGACGAGCATGGTTTTCTTCTCAAAGGAGCTGACTCGTTTTAACTGAAGATACATGTTAATCAGAGGGTTAAGATAATACGACTGATATAGCTAGTTTGTAGCAAAAGCAATGTTTTTATTTGCCTTTGAGACTGATAACTGTTTTAACTAAAACTAGTTCCTAAATTTTAAAAACTCGAAAAAAACTTTTAAAAAAAATTACTAAACTTTCAGCCATTGCCCTGCAAGGTCTTGTTCGCTAAGAAATGCAAAATAAATTGCCAATTTGAATAATAATAGTTCCTGTCAAGTTTTCAATAGAAATATTAGGGAAGCTTCGATTTCAGGAAAAGCATCTTTATGAGTACAAGGGTTAAACTGCATGCGTAAAGAACTCCAATTTATCATGTTTCCATTTCACGAACAATTTACAATGAACAGCGTACGTTATGGATGAGTTTTCATGCTCTATTTCTTCTGGATATTGTGTGTTTTGAAAGTGCTTTTTTTAAAATTTTGCTTGGTCCAACCGGATCAAACGGGGTACACGATTTTCATAGACGTTCAGAAACACTCATCTTCTGCAAAAAGAGCGACATGTGTTTTGCTCATTACGCAATTATTTACTAAGCATCTTCGGTTTCCACCATTTTTATGCTTTGGCGGCTTTTAAAAAGATAACCCTCTGACTTGTACCACCTAATAGACTAAAGTGGTTTCTGCTCAAAACATAGCGATACAATTATACAAAAAAACAAACTTGCAATTGTGACATCAAGAATTGAAAAATTGAGCGGCCAGTTTATTCAGACTGAGTTTGGCTTTTTCAACTCACTTGTGCGACATGTGTGCCCCAGTTCAATTTTAGTGATGATTAAAAGTGACTTTGCTGCAGGCCCAATTTTCTGTCTTTTTAATGAACTCGGTAAATTATCTGTTAATGCCAAACTGAGCTGCAACCATCTGATGGTGAAGTATTGGTACAGCAAGATTCTCTGTCAAGTTTGCAGCGAAACACCCAAATAATTGCATTGTAGTTTTTCGTTAAATGTCTTCCCCTGGGAATACATGTACTTTGGACTGAGTTTTAGTGAGGTATGAATCGCAAAAAGTATTTCAAGACCCCAGGTGAAGACGAAGACAAAACCTTCCTTTGCAGACGTTTTTAACCGGTTTAATGCACAAAAGGTGCGAGCGCTTTTTAGATGGACTCATAAATATATTATGTCAGACGTTTTTTCAAAGGTATTTCTGACTGAAAACATAAGCTTAACTCTTAATCTGTACTAAGTACAGAACTGGATTACAATTTTGCTGGGAATTTTGTTCTAACCTAGAGTTGCTTTGGTTGATACAAAGCGAAGTGGCATCGATTGAGTTACGTCTTGATCGAACTTACCATGTTTAGTACTGATGTTTGTCGTTTACATTTCTAGAAAATGAAAAGTTGTGTCTATCGAGACGCAACAATCTTCGGGTGAAATGTAACTCATGACTTGCAGTTGCTTTCCAGAATGTTTCTAGTTATAATCTTGGGTCATATCTTTACAACAGACAAACTCTACGCGGTCTGTACGGGCTATTCATAAAGATTAGCTATGGCGCAATAAGTCTTATTATGCGGCCAAGATTTTGTCGTTTCCAAGGTTACACATTATAAGTCTTGCAGGCTCTAGAATACTAAGCAAATGCCATTTCGAGGGGTGATATTAGTGTATTTTGAAATATACTCTAATATTGCCCCTCAAAATAGTGTCGAGGTACAAATTATTTTTAGTTCGAAATAGCAGTTTTCTTTACAGCTCTGAAGGTTAACAAATTGTTTTTGCAAGATATTCGGGCAGAACATTTATTTTACGGGTGTCGATCATTGATTTCGTGTAAGAAATGAGCACAGACGAGCCCGCCGAACATAGAAAGGCCACATTTTTGCGAGCAATTTTATATTTAAAAGACATTCCAGCTCCCTGTTATATCAGTACACAGCAGTATTGACATATCTCAGAACAAAAGAATTATCAGCGGAATCTTAAAACAAGCAGAGACACACAAAAGACGTGGAGTGCGTAAAATGAAGTTGCATTTGTTACTTAGTTGCTCGCCTCTCGATTTCCCCGTGGCAGTGCACGAAACAAGGAAAGGGTCAACGTTATCGCAGGCAAAGTTTGTACAAAACACGCCCAGTATCTTTGATTTATCATTTTCGTGTTGGAAGGAAAGATTTTACAAAGTGATAAAAAGCCACAAGCAAGAAAGAACAAGAAGGACAAACACTTGAATTGATAGATCAACAAAGAAAATCAGTAATGTGTGGAGGAACCCAGAGATAAAAACGTGGAAAGATTAGAGGAGCAAAAAAAGAGGCTTGAGAATGACCAGAAAGGGATGAAAAATGAATGAGAGCTCAATTATTTAACTCGTACGTGCAAATATTCCTGTTTTCCATAAAGCATAGAAAGGAAGGGACACGGTGACGGCCAGAAAATAAAAACAGAGACAACGAGACGGAGTTCGGACAAGGGACAGCAATAAATCAAGGAAAACTATAAATTGAATTCGACTTACCCGTCGCCCGACTTCGTTGTTGTGGACACTGAGTGAGTAGGCCAACATCTTTTTCGTATCCGAAGTGTCTCTAGGTTTTGGTGGATCCATAAAGCGTCTGGCGAACTCGTATCCATATTTGACGTTATCGCTACATCCTCCCCATTCCCAACCATTCTCCCTTTTAGATTTGGCCACTTTTCCTCTCATTCTCTTATCGCATCCACATTCCTGCCAGTTTTCCTGGCTACATCCTCGCGTAATGTCATGGGCCACACCAGCCGCGGTGACTGCATATGCAAAGGCGCTTTCACGACTTTCTGTTCAGAATAACCCATCAAAACCATTTTATTTTCCATGTTCAAACACTGAGATGTAAACGTGACTTTTTTACATTCATATTTACAAATGTCAAGACAGACGGACGCCAAAAATCTATCAAAGTATTACACGTAGTGAGAGCAATGATTATTATTCAATAGTGTACGAGTTTTATCAAAGAATAATAGCTTGCGGTTACGATAAATCTCTCTTTCTTGTGTCGTGTGTATATTTTGTAAATTGATTACAAGCATTTACGTCGTGTTTAGAACGCAACACAACCTTTTGTAAGTATTGGATGTTTTTAATGAGTTGTAGAAATGTCGATCTATTACTTGAAATGGCGTGCGTAACGCATGATTTCGATGAAGTGCGTTGGAGAACGCCTTTGAATTTTTAAATTTTCAAATTAAATTTTTATTGCAGATAACAAACTCATTTACCAGCTGAGATCCCATTGTTCTGGAAAGCAATCAATAGACATTACTTTGTGCAAAATTTAACAGAATAATAAAAACAAATTAGAAAACTTGGTAGTTAGTTTGTGAAAGCTAGTGATGGATGTGAAACTAGTTTTTTTCGTACCTATGGCGATAGTAGTTACTATTCGTTTTTTGTTTTGGCAGTAGTTATTTCTAAAAATAAAGCCCGAGGGTAAACGACTCCCTTCGGTTTTAATAAACAATCTAATTAGACTTTTTGCACTCCGTTCAGTTAATCTCAACAATTCCATATGACGATAGAAAGAAGGTTCCCATAATATACTCACGGCAGAAGAAATGCATCTAGTGTCATGATCTTCAGTAAATTTTACGATCACAAGTTGCTGTTTTGAGATGAAAATCTCCAATGTGCAAACCGTTCAAACATGGACTTTTACTTTTCACGCTGTTATTTAGCTGTTTTCACTAGTTTGTGTACATTTTCATCATTATAAAACACGTGAAGCTTTAAATTCAATTGTTCGAAACTAACTGCTTGAAAACCTACGCTTTTCGTGTCAAACTGTTTACAGAAGAGGCCGTTTGCTCTCGTTATGTTTCAAAACATGCACAGTCAGTGTCTGAAATAATGTTAAGGTGGCGACCAGATGAATACATATGTTGACTTTAGGTCTGGTTCGAGTTAGTTGCAATAGCCGAGGAGCAATCGTAGTTCTAATTTTTATAAAGCAAAACATGACGTGCATATTATCACGATTTATTTGAAATCCCATACCCCAAAAGGAACTTAAAGCTGTCTCTTTGACGAAATTTTCGTATCGGTTTTTGATTGCTCGGCTACGAAAATCGTTTAAATAAGGGGCGAAAACAAAAACTACATGAAACTACATATATATTCTATGAGCATAAATATCAACTGATTCAGGCTATTGGCTTTTAAAATTTCCGCTTGAAACATTTTATCACCTTGACTCCTTGAGTAACGTCTGTGAGTAACGCTGTAGATGTTCTTAGGGCTGCTGGCAACAAAAACTGACTTACAGTTTTACTTTGCAGTTGATTTATCTGTAGCATCATTTTCCTCACAACTTTATAGCTTGCAATCCGAGGAAGCGCTGTGTTTTTTTAAAAAAATGTTAAGTTTGCTTTTCGAAGTAAATTCCCAAATTTGCGCGTTTAATTCGTATTCACCGCGGGCCAATATACTTTCTTTTACTCAAGCAGTGAAACACTCCAATTTGACACTTTCACAATTGTTTATTTTTACGCAAAAGTTTTACACTTATAACAGTTATTAAAATCTGTAGAAAAAAACCTCTGCAAATATGTCTTTTGGCAATAAGTGTATTATCAACCCACTGTTTAAGTCGCAAGGTACTGCCAGTGACGAGAATTCTTGTTGTGTTGTAAGTTTCTATACAAATCAATCCACTTCTACATGATATACGAGGCGCTTTTAGAATGAGTGAGTTTTTAAACTATGCTTGCTTAAGGCGAAATATAGATTCTTAATTCAACATGCAACTAAGGTGTCGGAAAATCAACTAGCCAGAAAGGAATTGTTAAGAAACATCCTTTTTAACCAAGTGACGTAAGCAAGACGCGGTATTTTGTAAGAGGTCGCTTTCTTTGCAAAAACCACATTTGAAACTCTGTCGAAAGGTCGAGTTAGGTGGGTTGAACTACGGACTGCTTGTGTGAAATGATCGCTTTTTGACATGACATTCAGTTACAGAATAAACATAAGTCTACAGCCGAACAAAATATTTCTTTTCAGACAAAGATTGATGAGCTCCGAAGCACGAGCGTATAGTTGATGGCAGAGTGCCTCTTGTTAGTAATTCTAATCCGAAAACGAGTTGATATTTTGAAGTGTATCCAATGAAAGGAAGCGAAACATGCTGATTGAAGTAATAAAATATTGTCATTTAACGCCCGGAAAGTTACGAGTTATTTTCGTCTATGTATACATGAATAATATTCCCTCATGGAAGATTACTGCGCCAAGTTGCGGGATATAAATGTTAGGGAATCTAATATCTTGAGCAGCTGACTTAAAACAAATTGAAAACAGCTCATCATACTTATATTATCTCATACTCGTTAGTTAATATCGTATGGTAATAATATGCTGCGATACTTTATTCAAGAAATTCCGCTGTCTAAACTTTCACGAGACTAATCCCTCAAATGACAATAAAATCTGTTAGTCACTGGAAAAAGCACTTACTTGTTTCCATCATTCCTTTGCCTTGAAAAACTTGCGCTGTACTGATTCCGGTACAATTCCATCGATGGTTTCGGAAATGTTTTGGACACTCTTTCAAAGCGTTTTCCACTCCTTTCTGTACGCTCGGCATTAGAACAGGATGTTGCAGACACTGTATTTTTTGATGGGGCTTGAACCAAGACATCAAAGCGCAAAACCGCTTAACATCCTCATTCGAACTTAATGGTACGCCCGAGATAGTCGAATCTGAACGTGAAAGCCTGATAACAGTAAAGGAAATTTAGTGTGAGACTCTGTCTGTAAGTCAGTGTACGTGTGTGTGTGTGTGTCCCCAATACTTAGACACTACTTGACCTACAAAGATACTAAAGCTCGTAAAGCACTTGTCTTTCTTTTATGATTTTGATCTCTTGTTGATGTAAAAAACTGTTGGAACAACAACAGAGTCCAGTGGCTATATTCTTATTTTCTGTCGACAAACTAGGGGGCAATGAAGCCTAAAGAAACCACATAACTCTCTGATTAAATTATCATTCAGTACAGCACGTACCTAAATCGTCGACGGCATGTGCAAGCGCCGATCAGTAGAAAAGTCACAAAAATCTGAATGCTCATTTTAGTGGCAGCCATGGCTGCGGATCTGAAGTCCTGACTCTTTCACTGTCACAGGCTCGATGCTTTATGCGATGAATTGACTGCAGACAAGTTGTATTAGTACTTAATAGTTTCGTGCTGTCACTTCAGACTTTGACGGGTTAGTCTGCACAAGGGAGAAAGCCTATGGTTTGGTAGCGGAGGCGAATTCGACGTTCTTACCAGAACACTAACTCCGTTGACTCAGGCCTCGAACAACAAACAATTGACATGAGAACGGGTCAAGATCCTCTCGAAACTGTCGACGCACTCTCTCAACAAAAACACTTGATCGCTTCTATGAACAGTAATCTTAACAATTTCGCGATACTGAAGTGAGCTGAAACAAAATGCACCTTTGAAGAAAAGGGACTGTTTGAAGCGCACTTCTGATTGGTTGTCGATTGTCTCCACAGTTCAACGAGTCTATTTTCCCAATAAATCAGTTAATAATGCGCCGACTAAACACTTGTCAAAACAACACTGGACTTAAGGATGAATTGAAATTCATGAAGTCCGGAAACGTCCGGATTGTCGAGTGGTTCCTAACTATTTTAGTGAAATGAAACTAATTCCACCGTAATACGGATGGCAAACTTGTCAAGTTCTGACACATTTGCGAATCCACCCAACCGGCAGTTGTGTCTACGTTCGTCATGCCCCAATTAAATCCTCGCAGTCTATCCTAATTAACTGTTGCTTTGTTATTTATTAACTGAAAAACGTGCGTTCGAAATTAAAACGATGATTCTTAATACAAAAAGTTATTAAATTGAATGGGTTGTTTTCATTTGTGGAAATCAATATGTTTAGAGGCGCCAAGCTCTGACGAACTTTTTGCATATCTATTCATCGGGAAAATCGATGTGTTATTGGGGTTCTCTAACACTGATTGCTTGAAATAAGTGCCAATTTGAGAATTATGACTCCGAAGAATAAAATCTTTATGAAATCAGCGATATAGAAGAGAGATTACGCGAAGCTCCAAAACACGACAATTCGCGTCACATTGTTGAATAGTTCGGATGAACGTGATGAAAGTTTTCTTACGCAATATAAAAGAATTTCCACGCAAATTTTTACGAAACACGACCGGCAATAAAATCTAGTCCGCAGTTCTCGTAATAGTCCCACTTTGTTTTATGACCTATGCAACGGAATAAATCCGTTTTAAATTAGTTCGTTCATGCGAGTTTGAAAGCTTTAGTGATATCTTATATCTGATGCGTTGGCTCGCAACATACTTGTCTGCCCAACTGACTCAAAGCAGCTGTACTTAAACGAAACAAATTTCAACAAGGTCGCTTCCAAGAACAAATCTTCTCCATCACGCATGTGGTCCCATTTTGTGTTTTATTTTTTTTTTTATATTGTTCATTCTTTGTAAAGATTGATAAAGCAAACTCGGCTTTACAACTTAATTATAGTTATATGGCAATTTGCAACAGAAGAAATTTGTTCGAATTAAAGTGATGGCGGAGTTGGAGATGTATATCTTTGTGATATCCTTTGTTTCTGCTACTTCAGTGACCTTTAAAAGGACTTATTACAAGCAGATGTCCATAAGCGTGTTCGAATATTAAAAACTTTGCTCTGAACTGCGCTGAGCGAAACGAAAATTTCAATATGTGATAACTAAAATGCTGTTTAAAGTACCAAGTGCGAACCAAAAGTTCTATTTTCTGTTTCTGAGAAACTTTTCAGACTGTCCTTTCGATCGGGTTCGCTTTCTCGCTGTGGGCAAAGTTCGGTGGCATATTGAGATCATTTGTGAGTGGCTTTTCAACAGTTGAAACCGTATTTTTCAAAAGATAACTAGCTATCACACGAAAAATCTTATTGATCGATTAGACTGCATTTCTTGGCCTATTCGCAGTATTTCAACAAGTGAATGAGTTTTCAACGGCTAATTGAATCTTTGTGTTTCACTTCATTCAGTCATAAGTGACCTAATATTGCGAGTCACATAACTAGAATCACCAGCATTTTACAGCAATTAACTTCAAACAATCTGCGGCGAACTGCAAAAGACCCACTGCGAACTCCGGAAGAGAGTATTACAAAACGACACGTTTTAATTAAGTATTTTCAGGTTTTGTAGTAGGTGTAAAGATCAGCGGTTTGAGACACACGAAAACAGAAAACGGCTCAGAAGTGATGATAATTGCGGAATGAACTGTTGATAAAGACCTGACACCTTTCAACAGAATTTCCCCCGAGGCCTCGGAATACTAGTGAACATCAATAAGTACGGACTAACTTTGTCTAGCCAGCTAGCATCGATTATTTTAACTATTGATGCATAAGCAAGAAGGGTATGTAAGCACTTTTGTTACAGCGAAATAAGGCATTCAGTTCTAGTTATTGCCAGTCAATAAAGAATTTTCTTGAAGATAATGTTTTACATAATGAAAGGTCAAAGTTTGAATGCAAAAGCTCGACTTAATTCAGTTGTCGTTATATCATCGAAAGTCGACAAGGAACACGGAAATTTATACAAAACATTTATTACACAAACTTGTTGAAAGCATTCAATTCACTTGCATGATAAACAGAATCCAGACGAGTTCAGGAAAGGTACCCTCAAACAAGTCCTGAAAACGGCCAAACAGACCACAACGTTAGGATTTTAGACGCAATTGGTTGGCAAACAATCTTTTGTATTTATAATTAAAAGTATTCCTGCTGTCTAAAGAACTCGTCTCGTATGCCGACTTGTTACGTTTCTCATTTGTATCAGAATTGTGACAAGTGAAATTCGTTGACAATCTGTAGGCCGCACAATCCTAGTAAGTACTGACTTTCTTCGATAGCTGCTTGGAGAGTTAAAAATTGGTTTACCATATAAGGTAGATTTTTTTGTACCCAAAATCGGGAATTAATTTTCGTTTAGTTTTTAGAATATCTTAAACAATAACAAAAGAAAACACTATTGTGAAACTTACTAAAACAACAAACTGTGGAAAAATTAGGTCAAGTGGCAAAACCCGGCTATTTGGAAAGAATCCGATTACGGCTATTAGAACAGTTTTTTAGGAATGATTATGAAGAGATTACCGTTTTAAGAAATTTTACAACTCGAGAATTTTTTATAATTAGTCATATCTGTATATATGTGTGATTTCAAGGAGCTGGACATATATGTTTGCCAAGTGAAATTAAAATGGTATTAAAACACACGCTTTTAATATTTACCGCTGTTTTGATGTTGGCTTGGAAGTCTGGTTTGTAATGTAATTACGGGTTCCTCGGGAATTACAAAGTCTTATTTGAAAAGAACAATTTTAGAAGAAAAATGAGGCTCGAATTTGCCCAAAAATTAGCAAAAATCTAAGAACAGTCAAGGCTCGGATTCCAATTTTTTTCATGTTCTTAGGAGAACAAATTACACAACACACCCAGAAAACCGACGCAGATGTTGAGGTACAAATACGATACATTGTGCTATTTTTCAAAGGAGAAGATCTAGCGAACTATCTAGCAGAGCGTTTGATCTTTCATTCCTAGCCGAATTGTCACTCTTTCATTCCGCAAAACCAGCGACATTTATTTATCTCCAGTTTCCGAAGATATTTATGTCAATTATGTGTAAGGCGCAAGAATCATTTAAGAACAATTGGGGCTCAAATTGTCTCCAAAATTAAGAACAATGAAGTTCAGTCAAAATTTACTGGATCTTACAAAAAAAAGGCGTGTATAATGAAGCTGCGTGCTTCATATATATATATATATATATACGGGCCTCAAAAGAGCTAGAAATTAAAACGAGCAATCGAAATTCCTCCAATCGAATCGCTTTTTATCTTAGCCGTGGTTTGTCCATGTTGAAGACTGATTTGAGCAACTCATGAACTGCTCAACGATTTGATTTCTGTTGAGACGCAGCGGCACAACAAACTGGAATGTAACTCCCTTATTAAGTGTAGAGTAGTTTATCTTAACCAACTGCACTTACAGAAAGATAACAATCTAATTGTCTGTTAATTGTGTACAAATGATATTACTAAATCTGGAACATGAGTTATGTGGTAAATACTTGTGTTTTCTTCACGGTACAAATGGTGCTTCGTTCCGTATCTGTTGATAATTTCTTGACAAATCCCATGACAAACCTCACGTCTTCGCACGGTTTATTACGAAAAAGAACCAGACAATGTCATGTGAGACAAAAATTTGTCATTATTTTGAGAAAACTTAAAACGTCTGCGGAAAATATACATGACTGGTGTTTTTGACGTTAACACTGGATTAAAGAAACGGTTTCTATATTTTTATGAAGATTTGTCTGTCGTTTCAGCTTATTTTCAGTTAGTAGTTATAACTGGAAACCAACCGCGCTTTTCGTAACAGAGTCTTGTAACATCGAGTTCGATTAATTCTACCGGCTAAAATTATAAATGTACGTTTGATTTTAACATTTTAAAAAACAGTTTTCGTTCAAGCCATTCTCAACTAGAATGAACAAAGCAAGATTTTTCACTAAAACCCAAAACATCGAAATTTGGACACAAAAAACGCAAATTATCTAATGCTACCACACAAAAAAGACGCAAGTATCTCATTATGAAATAATGGATTAATGGGGGAAAAGACAGCCAGAGGCCAGATCAGCCAGGGCGACCACCCGCAAACTATACCATATAACCTTACTGAGTTTAGGTAGCTTTGTTTACATTTATAGTTATCTTCTCAACCGGTTTAATTTTAATTTAAAGTTGAATATTTTATTCTAGCTGGTGCTTTTGTTTGTATTCAGTTTTAATTACAGTGGTTTGTGGCAATCACTTCAGTTCTCTTATCTAGCTCTTTTTCTGTTCCAGTGTTTCATATATTTAGCATGCATCTAGTATCGCACTGTGTAATTAAGTTGTATGTCTGACAGTCATTTTTTACTGCCATCAAGAATTTTATTACTTCACCATTTCACTGAAGGAATTGTCAGCAGAAACCGCTTTTTTAGTCGGCTCAAGAACCTTTTGAGAGATTCTGCCTTTGATCCTGAGTTACTACGATTCGTAACAATTTCCGAAAAGAACTGAAGACAAAATTCATTGAATATAAGCTTTATGTATGTTAAATTGACGTATGTGACTTTTTCTACTTTCTTTTCAATCCAGCGAAAGCTGCACGAACATAAGAGTATGATTAGATATCTTGTGAATTTCATAGCAACTTTTGCTAGTATTTTATCTATAAGAATTCCGTGAGCGTCAAACTCAAATGTTTAATGAAGGCATTAAAACTTATTGTTGAGAAAACATAAAGTGATGATAGTGCATGATAGTATGCATGATAATTGAAACAAAATGTTGTAAGTTGTCGTTATTTAGTGCTTGTTTA
The DNA here is from genome assembly GCA_026167885.1 of Bergia puertoricense. Taxonomy (NCBI): domain Eukaryota; kingdom Metazoa; phylum Cnidaria; class Anthozoa; order Zoantharia; family Parazoanthidae; genus Bergia; species Bergia puertoricense. Next base: position 14,308 of record JANSTQ010102204.1, read on the forward strand.
ATTACGTTCACAGTATGTAGCGGCTTAGCAATCATGGAATACGTAGGCGTGACAAAATCACGAGAGTTTTTAAAAGCATAACCTGTCAGTATTGTGTAAACTTCAGCTCTGTGGTGCACGGCAATCCAAATATTTTGGATTGAAGCCACAGGAAATCAGGACAATTAGAACACAGTATCGACACGACGGAAAAACCATTCCAGACCTGAACCATGAGTTCAATGTTAGGATTGTTTCTGGAAAGAATTACCCGCATTGGAGGCGTCGGAACCACGCCTTTGTCAAACACTTCGCACAACGGCACGTTCTCGGATATCGCTCAACTCGAGTGACCCATTTGGAGCTGTGGAAGCGAAAAATAATTATACTCTGACCGAAAGGGAATACACGTCGTTTCCACAATAAATGGTGCATTTGTGTATTATAGAGTAGGGATTTTGGATACGGAAATATAATGCTTCCTTAGCAAGGTAAAGGTGATTCAGTCGTCATGTAAGATAATTTTTGGCGAACCTGTTTGATTGAGTATACAACTTCATTACAAGCGATAGCTTTCTTTTCAAATGTGGCGATTTGTCAATATACAACACAAAACAACACAACATAATTTACAAGGGGATAGCTTTCACATCAGGTGTGGCAATTTTTCAATACACTGGAATATAGTTTTCGCTTTTGATTTACCGTGATTTGTGAATATACAATATTAAACAATACCGGACAATACAACGTACAAACTCTCACAAATAGGATTTCCAGTTCAACTTTAAAATAGATAAATGTGATTTTATTCAAATTTAAAAGTACCAAATTTAGGGGTCTTGAATCCTATAAAATCTAGTCAGGGACGTTCAAGAAATTTGGCTCCTACTCAAATTGCTCGCCAAATTTCGAGGTGTTTGCTTACTCGAATTCACCAGTTTTAATGATTTCAATACTTAGTGCTTAAATACTTGTGCATGCACACTCGCAAAGACCCCTCGATCCCCCTAGATAATTTTATTTGAAAGGAATCTCCATGCAGTAATTTTGCTCTGTCGCGGAAAGCAGGTGAGTCAGACACACGGACAGGTGTGGATGAGTAGTGTTATGTTTACATAGATTGTTTTCAGTCAAACGAAATTGTTTTTAAACTGGAAGCATTTTAGGTTACTACTGCAAAATGTTGACAGCATTATAGTCTTGTCATTATGATAAGAAATGATTCGGCCATCTTTTATGCATTGATTGTTTCCGTACGCCGGATCATCCACACTCAAATCAGTAATTTTAATAGCCATAATAGTCTGGTAGAGTGCGCAGTTGAACGTTTCAGTATGTTTAGTACATTAACCCTTGAATGAAAAATACTTTAAACTATGAGAAAGATCTTGACCCCCATAAAGGATATCTTACCTCGATCTCTATATTCATTCCTCGTTAACTCAAATGAGAAAAACATCAAGAGCTCAGATGTAACATATAGACTGGTGTAATGCTACAGTTTGTTAGAAACGCATTTGTGAGCGAAAACTTGCTTGATATGGGTTTTCTTCTTTGGAGATTAGGCCTTCGTAATGGAAGTGTAAATTTGCGTGTATCCCTTGACATGATGAAGAAATTTGCTTGATTGGTTCAGCAATCACAGGTTCACATGGATATCTGAAACTCGCCAAAGCCAAGCCTCGGAGGGAGGGGAGATCTGTGGCTTTGTTTGCCTTCAGGCAAACCGTGACTCATTTGAGAATAACCGTGTTTGCCTGGGAATGTTTTATCCAGATGGTGTCTTCCCATTTCTTGTTTGTCGCAAGAGTCTTTAAACTGAAAGATTTAGAGTCATCTGATATTTTAATAATCATTTTCAAGCAATCAGTTTGCCAAAGGAAAAAAAAAATCATTTGTTTATTTACATTGAGCAAATCTGTTTTAAAGTATTGAAAATTGAATATCATATGTTTTAGTTCACCGCCAAATAACCCAACTCATTGATTCAGATTGAGATTACGAATTCTTAGAATTTTTTGTGGTAAATCAGACGGTCAAATTTTTCCCGGTATAACCCAAACTCTCCGGATATACGCGATACCAAAAACGCTGTAGCAACTCTTGAAAGCCGCCTGTTAAATACATCCACAAAATGTCTGTAAAACAGGCTAGAGAAAAGATAATGCACAGGAAACCTTTGACTGTGAAAAATGTTATCCGTTTTAATTCTGGTGAATCACAGACTCTCCTTAAGCAAAAAGTGTTCCAAAAAAGTTCAGTTAACCGAATCGAATGCAGGAGAAAAGCTAAGACTATCTAAGAATTGGTTTTCTCGTGATTCGATAATTATCAAAATATTATATGTTTTGAATGTAAGAACTACTACGGCATTTTGTTTGAGCAGGTTAAATATTTATTTAGAAATCAATCGAACTCACTGCGACTTAAGTCTAAATACAATTTGTAATAAAAACGTCGAATTTTAATAGGTTAAGTTAATTGCAAATACTATATGTAATAAGATTAATATTTTAAAAATGTTTTTCCCATTTAAAAAGAGATTGTCGACTGTGCTATTAGATTTTATCTATTTTAGAACTGAATTAATCATTTTTTGTTACTTATTCAAGGAAACTTGAAAGGACAATTTTGTTCCAGCAAAAACTCTGCGGACTGAATCGGTTTCTGTCGAGGAGGTTTTGCGCTTTAAATTTTTAAGCCAATTTAGTAATTTGTATTCCGGTCCGGAATAGAAACGGAAAGGATTTCAGATCAGTAATTCAGTGTGTAAGCGCACTACAATCCAATTTATTCACCGTTTAACATCCACTTGCCTTTGAGAAACACAGATTTATGTCAGGCTGACTTTTACTTACTTAGCGCTTACAAAACTTATTAGGGGAAAGTATCTTTTTGATTTGTAGGTGACTTGGTAAATACGGAAGGAAGTTCGCAAAGGATGGATTATATTAAATATCAGCACTGCATGTACTATTGCTATAGTGGAATTAATCACTCATAATTACTAAATTAACCCCAAATCTTAATTCCAATTTACCTTATAATAGTCTTTCAATGTCCTTTTTTAAAAATAAAAACTGGTCAGCGAAAAACCTATAATTCTTTGATAACTTATAATAAATAAGTGTTACTTTACTGTGAAACAAATTTTTAAAGCTACATTTTTATAACAATTAATTGACAACCCGTTAAAATAATGAAGTTTGGACAAACTGAATTTTATTTAACATGTTCAATGGAGGAGGAAACCTTTCAAAAAATAGACAAAATATGTGTATGTTATCACATGGTATCGAGCATGGTTTGTAACAAATACGCACGAACGAAACTCACATGCCTCAAGCGGGAATTAATTTGAGATTCAGTTTCAGTGGATTAAGTGCAAGCACTAGTCAGCAACTTGTAAATAATGCCTACATGAAACAGTTAACAAAAGGCACAGAGGCAGACACATCCAAACAATAAATTTATTAACTTAAAGTTAACCTACGATTTGAAAGAGTCCACTAATGATGCAATAACAATGTCAGTTAAAGGGGGCGTTCCACGAAGGAATTGTTCTGACAAAGACTTAAGAAGGGATTCTGGTCCACATTTAGTGAAGGGCTGATCTGCTTGTGGATTTAACTAGACCTGTAATACATTTCAACTTCTGCAGGGAAACTAATACCAACTAGATTATAGTGTACCTTATACAGAGAATTACGACTATTAGCATGTTTTTGCAGTTCTAGCACAATACTACACGACTAAAATGTTAATCACTCAGTTGTAAAGATTTTCGTGTCTTTCTTTTAAGTTTTTGATATAAGGAGAGACTAGCACAGCAAACCGACGCATCTTTTCCACTTTTCAACAAATTTGAATAAAAGTAAAGTGCATTCCATAGAGTGCAGCTCAATTCGCGCCATTAACTGAGCGGCGCCATAAGTTTTCTGCCATTTAACTATTATTCAATTGATCAATTTTACTATAATATTTACGCTTTTCATCTACCACAAAAATGATTTTTGCAAGTCTGGAATAGACCTGTAGTGTTCTAAGTTTCTCGGGTGTGAAACTTTGATGATATTTGTACGTTTTTTAAATTTTCGAATAAATGTAACGACGAAATTGGTGAAGATTACTCATCCAGTAGCGGTTATATAGTGAAAAAAAGTAAATCTATTACTGGAATATTTTTGTTGTGTGTACAGCACACAACGTTTCGCCCAGCAACGCTGGACTTCTTCAGGTGTTATTGATCACTGGCCGAAATGCATCTTGGAACGTGACGCAACGACACGTCCCAAGAGCCTGTGTGATAGACGGAACCTCAATCCCCCCTTCCTGTTAAAAGAGGACTGCTCGACTCTCTCCCGCACCGCCTCCTTGACACCGCGTTCGAACCAGCGGGCCTCCATGTCTAAGATTGTGACATCCAACGGTTGTGTATGATCGGAGGCTTTGCGGTGGTTATATACTGTAGAGTTCTGCTGCTCAATACCACTGGAACTAGGCTTTGTGTGTTGGGCTATTCTTTCTTTGAGGGCCTGCTTGGTTTCACCCACGTTTTTTGCTTTGTTTTGCTTTGTGCATTTACAGATTGGTGACCTTCCGAGGCAGATCTAGATATGTGGTCTTTACATCCGTTAATTCGTCTGTATCTTTGAGAGAAGTAGCCTTCTACTGTATATAGTAAGGAGGTTTGGAAACCAGGACGGCAAAAGCAATTACAACTCCATCAATGAAAGTTTACCCTTGTTTGTGAATTATATTTTTGTTTCAGTTCGGCAGCTTCACCGTGAATTCTTGCGAGCTGGTGCGGATGTGATACAAGCTTTTACTTTCTCTATGCAGGATGACTTGGAGGGAGAACAAGCAAAATATGGGGTAAGCATGGAAGATACCAATCTTCTGGAAATAATGGAGATAATTCTCAGTTTTAAATTTCTTTAACAATGAAATCGATGTTTTAGACGTTTTGGTGCGGTCGAATTTAACTTAGTGAAGCCGTTAAATTCGACAGCTACTACTCGTATGAACTGAAAAAATCTGAAGAGCTTGTTGTTTTAAGTTGTTTTATCCGTTTGAGTTTTGCACTAGGAGGTTTGCATGGCGACGTTTCTTCACTAACAACTACTATCATCCCCTGCAAAAACCTTTTCTTATTCAAATTTTCAGCGCCATTCCGTCAGATTGGTGAAATAAGCATTTGAATCATGGAATGAGAACTACAACTGGCACAGTTGAATGTAATCACCTACTGAACAGTGACCCACTTGGGACAATCAGTCCCACGATACACCCTTTTACGGTTTTCGTCCCAAACGTGCATGGCTGGGGGCAGTCGTAGCTAAATTACAACAAATATATGGGAAATTGTTCAACTTTCGATCGCTGCAACTTCGCTATCATAGGCATCTGATTTTGACAAAACCACGTATTTTAGAAGTTATTTATGTTGAGATATAGTACTTATATCCTTAAAACAAGAAGAACAGAAATAGATTTGAATGCAAAGGACCACATAACGTAATGAAAAGGTGTTGCACAACTCGATGTTGACTTGGATCTCTGAATTACCTTGGAGATGCCTCTGGCTTGATAAAGACTAGCATTGCCGGTAGCCGAAATATTGCCATTAAATTCTGCCCTGAAAGTGATGCTGTTGTGATAGTCCTGCATCGAAAATTATTTATACAAGAAGAATAGGTTATGGGCTACAACGTCAGTAAGTTAAAATACGACCATACAAGTCTAAATTACATGTAATTAGGAGTACAAGCATGCAAAAGAGAAATTCAATGTCGTTGTAGCGTTGACATATCCTTTTTGTTTTCAGAATATAATTTCTGGTATTATCCTTTAAGGAACCTCGGCTCTCGGCAACATATTACCTTACAATGAGGCATTACGAAATTTGATATAGTTTTCTGCTATCTGTCTCCAGTTTTACAAACCAACCCGCAGTTGCCACTCGTCCCCCATTCACCGCCATCTTGAAAACAGCACTTATGACGTCACAGTTTTGTGTCGTAATTGTGTTCCTGGAAACGAGGTTTTGACATTTCTGACGTTCAGAGCTATCAAAACTGTTTGAATGTCTTCTTGAAATTATTGAAAGTTACGGAGTTTTTATAAAACACGGTATTAGGCGCTCAACGTATACCCAACAAGTAAGTCCCATGTCTGTGACATCATTAAGTGCAGTTTTCAAGATGGCGGTCTCCATGACCTAAAACTTATCAATTATCAACTACAAATTTCTAACCGTTGCTTATCTTTTGTGGGTCAATCAATTATTTTCCCCTCTAGACGGAGAAGATTAACCAGGCAGCGTGTGATCTCGCCCGCGAAGTTGCAAGGGAGGGAGGAGTTCTGTTTAGTGGTTCTGTCTGTGAAACTGGAACAATGTACGTTGACGGGGCTGGTAAAGAGGCTGTGCAAAACAAGTTCAGGGAGCAGATCCAGATTTTTCTCAAGAATGATGTCGATCTGCTGATAGCAGAGGTGCGCTCTTTCTTTTCTTATCTCATGCGCGAATTACACAGGCACCGCGGAGCAGGGGGGCTGGAGAGGCTTTAGCCCCAACAATATTTTCAACATTTTAAAGTGTGTTAGCCCCGCCAGTATTGAGTCACTAATCAGTAATCAATCATCAACCAATAATCAATCTCAAAGAAGCTCCGCGGTCCGTGTTACAGGTCCCTCTGCTTAGCCAGCTTCAGATCAGTGCAGCTTTTAATACCAAGCGATGGCCTAGTGAAACAAATTAGGTGTGCACAGTGAATCCGTAAACGGTTTTAAGCTAGAATGAAAGCGCTTTCTCGAAAAATTTAAGGAGAAAGGTTTCGATATTCTGTTATGAGGTGTAAATATTGTCAAAGTTTGACAAGATTGCTTCTTTTAATATCGATGAAATTAAATACTGAAACGCCTAAGAAATTTTCTGTTCTCTTAATTTCTTTTCTCTTAAATGAGACATTATTATTGCTTAAATCCGTATTGGCAATTAAAAAACAATAATTATGTTTACCAAGCTTAACGCCAATCGATTTAGTTTGCTTACGTCTTTAGTTTGACGTGTTACTATCTTGAAAAGTAACGTGTAACGGTTGCAGTACCAGACCCCTCTCATTCACTTTCATTTTATTCGCTAAGAGTGGGGCCTAGGACTGGAACAGTTGCACACCGCTTTTCAAGATGGAGGCACGTGGGAAAATTCAAACTCAAAATCGCTTGGCATTAGCACTGTACTGCAAACAAAATTATGTTTTTTTAACATCCAATCGCTGACTTAGACAATACTAAAGATTTATGTGGCCCGTCATTATCATTCATTATTCCAAATCGATTCCAATGCAAAGTGTTATTCCATTATTCCCGCCCAAAAGTTCGATTATTCCTCTTCAGCTCGTGAATTTTTCATTTTTTTGTTCAGTTCTTTCGTTACGTGGAAGAAGCTGTATGGGCCGTTGAAGTACTGAAGACCACAGGGAAACCAGTTGCGATAACCCTGTGTATAGGACCCCAAGGGGACCAGGCAGGGGTCCCCACTGGCGAGTGTGCCGTCCGACTCGCTAAAGCAGGTAGATGTATCGTTCGTTACACCAAAAAGACTACAGGAGTGAGTAACTAACTGCACATGTCACAAAATTTTTTAGTTGCTTTGCATTTCTTTCAGAGAATAGCGGTCTCACATTTTCGTAGTGTTGTTTCTGCGTGCTACCGAATCGCCTTGAAGTAATTTTTATAATATTAAATTTTACCTAACAAACTAAACTTCTTTAGATACTTTTTATGTGACAACCTGCTTGAGGCCACCCAAGGTTTCTAAACGCAGGTTTTTGTTAATAACACTCCTTTAAGGACTGGGTGAGATTGTTGTTCTGATATCAGTTTTACACCTCTTTTTAGGTGCTGATATTGTGGGTATAAACTGCCAGTTTGACCCTGATATTTGTCTGAAGGGCTTGCAGCTCATGAAGGAGTCATTAGACAAGGCTGGTCTCAAACGCCACCTGATGGTCCAGCCGCTCGGTTATCACACACCTGACGCTAACCATTTGGGTTTTCAAGGTCTACAAGAATGCCCCTTAGGTATGAAGCCATCACAACTTACTTTTAATTATTAACAGCTGAGTTAAATATTTATATATATGATAATTTAACTTGATGATATAAACAAATAATTTAGTTTAATTAATATAAATATATAATTTAATTTTATAATATAAACAAATTATCTGTATATATACAGTCTTTTTGTATATGTCAACAAGTGTTCCCATAAAAGAAAGCGAAAAGGGTAATTTGTTTATGTTATCAAATTAGAAGTATAGTTTACGATATATTTATCGGACATAATGATCGCTAAAAGCGTATATCGTGTTAAACCCTGAAGATGAAAATTGTTTAACATTTTCAACCTTTATCATGACATTATTAAGTTAGCTATTTTGAACGGATTTTCGGCTACACAATGTAACCAATTGTATTAATTTAATCAGTAAATGAAAATACATTTTGCGACTCGTCTAATTAAGTATACTGTTGTAGGTGGTTAGGCAGGATAATTTAAATCAGAACTAGATTTTCTTCATCGTTCCTTGTAGCACTAGAACCCAGACTGCTAACCAGATGGGATGTACACAAGTATGCCCGAAAAGCGTACAATATGGACATACGGTACATTGGAGGTTGTTGTGGTTTTCAACCGTACCATATACGAGCCATAGCAGAGGAGGTGAGTAATGAAGGATCCTAACCAAATGGGATGTACACAAGTAGGCCCGAAAGGCGTTGAATATGAGTATACGGTACATTGGAGGTTGTTGTGGTTTTCAACCGTACCATATATGAGGCATAGCAGAGAAGATGAGTAATGCATGAAGGATCCTAACCAAATGGGATGTACTCAAGTATGCCCGAAAGGCGTACAATATTGGTATACTGTACATTGGAGGGTGTTGTGGTTTTCAACCGTACCATATACGAGCCACAGCAGAAGATGTGAGTAAAGAAGGATCCTAACCAAATTGGATATTCACAAGTTTGTCTTGAAGGCGTACAATGTGTGTATAAAGTACTTTGATGATGTTCTGGGTTTTCAGTCTTACTATATACGATCCGTAGTAGAAGATATGAGTGTCTCCTAAAGTGTATCCTACTAACCAGATGGTATGGACAAAAAGCGTACAATATAGGTTCATGATACATGAGAGAATATTGTGGTATTGAAGCATACCATAATTGAGCTGTAGCAGTAAGGGTGAGCAGGGGCGTGGCAAGAGGGAGGGGGGAGCCCGGGGGCCAGCCCCCCCCCCCTTTTCATCTTGGATTTTTTCTCCCACCGTTGATGAATATTCATTACATCCAAACCGTGGATGTCGATGCTATCATCGACACCTTCGCCATGCGACATCCTCGACGCTTATTGTTCGCAGACATTCTGGCTCATAAGTGAAACCTACTCAGTTTTGTATAAACTTGTGTTGAACCCTGAACACAAGGTAATATATACCGAAATTCTGAAAAAAAACTTTGCCCCCCTCCAAGGCAAAATCCTGGCTGCGCCCGTGGTGAGTAATGTAAGATCCGGATCGGATGTACACAGTTATGCCCAGAAAGCGTCAAATACGGGTGTATAATTCCTTTAAGGATGTTGTGGATTTAAGGTGTACTTTCTGGCTATGTCAAACAAGGTTGGCATTTGACAAGGGCGAATCAAAGGACAAAGTGTTAAGAGTAATACCAAAGCCAAAATACATTTTAGGAGCTCTGAGTTACCTACATTTGTATTTTGCTTGAGTTGAAAGACAGTGTTAATATTCGAAATGCCTTGGCCGTATATCCGGCAATGATCTTCGCTGGCGTGCAATTAAATTGATCTTGGATTTGCGGCCGTTTATGCATTGTGTTGCGTTTATCAAAGGTTAACCTGTTTTGAAATAGCTATATCGATACATGGCAAACAGACGAATTTACATAGATGTACATTGGTATACCTATGTGTGTTGTATTTGATAAAGAATCGGTGCACCTTGTTCACGCAGCTATTTTGAAATAGCTGTATGCGATACATGGCAAAGTGATGAGTAAAGTAGAATCCTAACCAAATGGATGTACATAGGTATGCCAACAAGGTGTGTGGTGTGGGTGAGCGCTGTACTAATTTTTCTTGTCTTGTGTTTACTAAAAATTGAACACCTTATTAAATCACACAGCTATTTTGATATAACTGTACACAATACATCGCAAGGAGATTAGTACAATAGGATCTTAACCAAATGAGATGTACATAGGTATGCCCTTAAGGCGTGTGGTATGGGTGTGCGGTACATAGGTGTTTGTTGCCAGTCGTCAATTAAATGTGTACACCTTATTCTCGCAGCTTGCTCAGGAGCGTGGGAAGTTTCCTGTTGCTAGTACAAAACATGCCCCGTGGGGAGAGGGCCTCCGAAATCACTCCAAAGCTTACGCTAGAGCAAGGTGAGTTGTATTCCAAGCTGTTTCAGTGTAGTGGTCACTTTTAGTTATGTTAGTAACAGGAAAACCAGTGCATGGACAAAGACAACACAACGATGGCATTGGAAACACTAATGACAACAGTAGGATTAACAATAGCAGTAACAAGTAGTATCAGACGCAGTGGCTTCAACAGTAACATTAACAGCAGCATTAGTAGGAGCAGTGATACAATATCAGTAACAGTAGTAGTAGTAGTACTAGTAGTAGTAGTAGTAGTAGTAGTAGTAGTAGTAGTAGGAATAGTACTAGCAGTATCAGTAGTAGTAGTAATAGTAGTAGTAGTAGTAGTAATAGTAGTAGTAGTAGTAATAGTAGTAGTGGTAATAGTAGTACTAGTAGTAGTAGTAGTAATAGTAGTAGTAGTAGTAATAGTAGTAGTAGTAGCAGTAATAGTAGTACTAGTAGTAGTAGTAGTAATAGTAGTAGTAGTAGTAATAGTAGTAGTAGCAGTAGTAGTCATAGTAGTAGTAGTAATAGTAGTAGTAGTGACAAATTACAAAAACTACAAAACCGCGCTGTGAGGATAGTTACTAATTCTAGCTATGACGCTAGTGTCGGTCCTCTTCTTGAGTTACTTGGATGGGACAGGGTCTCAGTC
>JANSTQ010102316.1:0-11681 GCA_026167885.1 Bergia puertoricense
CCCCCCCCCCCCCCCCCCCCCCCCAGGGACGCAACCCACCTATTATACATGGGCCCATGAAAATAGGGCCACTTAGCAGCCCTTGGGTGGGGGTGTACGCAGCCTGCCTTAGGAGACTTTATTTTGACACTTGATCTCTGACCTGTCCCCGAGTACTACACGACTACATCTGTCGTCGAAGACACTGTTTTGAAAAGAGACCAGAGAATGAAAGCGCCCTGAGATTGAGAAGGAGGTTTGAATAATTCTGTAGTTCGTTCTCCCGTTAATTTTCCGTATCCCTGCCCTTTCGTGCTTCAGTAAAACGCGTTATGGGCGACGTGACCAACAACAAGAGCTCTTGTCACGATGGAAAGACAAAAACGGAAGAAAGAGGGAGGGGTGGGGAAGGTGTGAGGGAATAGGAAGACCATGCTCGGATCCAATTTTCTGTCTACAATTTTGTCTGGAGGTCCCTGCGTTTTCGCATGTGGGGTAAACAGGTACTTTAATCCGGGTTTAATAGACGCACACGAAATGATACAATGAATGTTCACTTCAAGACTGTTTACTGTGTGTGTACACATCTATGTAAATGAATGCATTGCCAGTCAGCCAGAACGAGGTATTACCATAATAGTATTCGTATGCAGAGTGACATTTCCGTAAGCTGAAAGAAAACTTTTCCAGATTTTTCGCAGACGAATCGTTTGGTTCCGATCAACATGTTTTAAAAGTTTGGTCCATTACAGGAGACGTCTGGGAGTTTATATCAATCAGCACTGATGACGCCTTTTGGAATGCACTCTGCCGCTAAGTGTTCGAGGACAATGCATGATTGACTTCGCTTCATTACTCAAATATTATTCCTCCATATATGTCCATTACTGTCAATACAACACAATACACTACCCAGGTTACCCAAGCGCAGCACTTGAGTCCTGAAACGGCTATCAACCGGTTGTAAATCTGTCTTTGGAGCCTTTGTGTACACACAAGCACAGCCATGTCTTCCACCAAGAAAAAGGCCAAGGGAGCCAAAAAGCGAGTTCAGCGGGCTACTTCGAATGTCTTCGCCATGTTCGAGCAAAGTCAGATTCAGGAGTTTAAAGAAGCCTTCAATATCATCGATCAGAACCGGGATGGTTTCATCGATATGGAAGACCTTAAGGATATGTTTGCATCGCTGGGACAGGAGAAACCAGATAAGTACTTGGAGGAGATGTTGAACGAGGCCACTGGGCCCATAAATTTTACGATGTTTATGACCCTGTTTGGCGAAAAGATGAATGGAACCGACCCGGAGGAGGTCATTAGAGGTGCCTTTGCCCCGTTTGATCCCGATGCAACGGGTAAAATTCATGAGGATCCACTGAGAAGAATGCTTATGGAGTGGTGCGATAGGTAAGGACTGTCTAACAACTAACATGTCGCCTCTGTCCTGTGAGGGACAATTTTGCCAGATTCATAACCCGAATTACCAAAATTTGAACTAGTTGTCAAACGTGTCCGTAGCAGCAGAAGTATTCTGTGGTTCTTGTTTTTTTCAAATTCAACTGAGGAATTCAGTATTATCCAAATGTAAAAGTTTTTAAAGCATCTGCTATTGCAGTTTGGTCTATAAAAGAGAAACCAGTAAGAGTGTCGCTGATAAGAAATCATGGGAATTATAGGTGGTAACATTTTTGTACGTTCAAAATTTTGGGTATTTTGTAAAATTTGTTCATTCATCTCTGTCACGCCAGTCGATGAAAGCAAGGACACAAATTCCACTGGCGAAGCACAATGTGTACAATTCAAATATTTGGCCTTACGTTTGTTAAACCTCTTTTATACATTGACGCTAGACCGATATCTAACTGCGGAATTTACTCTTTCATATTTAAGCTTCAGCAAACTATACACTTTCTAGCAGACGTCTTTCACGCTATAAATGTGTTTGCATAGCCTGTGCTTGTCAAACACACAAAATCACTTAGGTGCGGCATACTTAGATACTATTAGCCATTTCGGACCAGGCAGTACCAGAGAGTTGGTTCGCCTGGGAATATGACAATGGACTGAAACGATTCGCATTACAACTTATAGTTCTAAGTGCAGTCTTCACAAAAGTGATATTTATAAGCCAAGCTTTCCTTTCCCAAGCGGCCAACCCCAAACATAGCCACAATAGTCGTTTCTTGCTTGATTGGTCTCAATCAGTAATCTATTGTAATCTATTGTGTTTTGAGAAAGCGGAGCTGAGCTGAGATTATTTTGTTTTGATACAACTATATAGTTTTGAACACTGCACACACTAGATTAAAAATGTTTATGACTTCTGAGCGTTTTTAGAAACCGAGTTGCGTTTAAAAGTTGAAGTAAAATATACTTATCCCAAATAATGAAATATATATAAATAATTATATGAAAACATGAAGGCCTTTAGCATTTTTACAAAAGTTGTGACTTGTACTTTTTTTTAAAATTATAAATAAACTACTCAGTGTTGGAACTTCGAACTAACTCAGGAAAAACAATGAAAGCTGACAGAAGGTTTTCTAAATCCCTACTGTTTCAGTAAATTTTTCAAAGCTGTGTCGCCTGGTTCTAATACAGTCGTTTCCGGTCGCATGCAAAATCATAAAATATTTCCAGTCTTCCATAAAACGCTATGCCCACGGAATGTTTCATCAGCAAACAATAACTGTCTTTCAGTTAAATCGTCTGAAAGAAATAGCATAGTTTCTTGCACTCTCTACTGTATTCAGCAGAGAACATGTATTGAAACGCGTGTATCAAGATATGCTTTTAAAATTAGTGTACTGTAGTCTGTACTGTGAAAGTTGATTGTAAAATACATTTCAAAGTTTTCAGTCTAAAAATCTAATAACCAAACTATAAATGTTTCGTACACAAGTATTCTTCTGGCTATAAAATCACAGTGCTGAGATTAAGTTCCTATTTGGCTGTAAACTGGGAGTCATAGTAACTTTAAAGGCCTCCATTCAAACCAGCTTTAGCTGAACTGGACCCGCCTGGTTAAATATTGTTAATAAATAAATAAATAAATAAATAAACTAATTTGCGAGGGAACCTGGCCTCTTGATTTCGGTTTCGACGATCCCTGCGGCGGACTACTGGGGTCAGTTTTTACTAAAAGAGCTGACCTTGTTTATAGCGATTTATAATTTTAAACTCCAAAAGTATCCGCGGTGTTTTTATGTTTCACTTTAATAAAGTACATTGAATGGCGTCGAGTCAGTCCTTTTCCCAGTTCTCAAGAATTTGACAGTTTCAAAATATCTGTGGACAAATACTAAGTCATTGTTTCCTAGTATCTGTTATATCAATCAAAATATATTTTTATAAATTGCGAGATCTTTTAAAATAGAGAGCCATATGTTTAACCCTAATTCAGACCGAGGGAGGGGTTGGGGGTGGGGAGGCTGAAAGTGCCTGCGCCATCTTTGATCTTTTCTAGTGTTAATTACCCCGTTTCCATAACAACCTGTTTTTAAGTAACGGGTCGTTTATTCATCTTTTGTTTTCAGAATTTACTTTGGTAATTCCACTTTTCCCTGATTTTGATTGCTTGCAGCTTGTACAAGCAAGTTGCTTTTCGCAATTCATCCCAACACATTCTATCATTTTACGTCAATTAGAACATTCTTTGACACCATAAAAAGTCCAAGATGGCCGCCAGATAATTTCAAGATGACGGATTTGTGATGTAACATGACGTCATAGCTGACAAAATCTTATATAGACAGATTAGTTTTTGCTTAAGTTTTCGGCACGACAAAGTTAGTTTTACTATCTTTTTAAAATAGTTTTTGAATGCTAATCCACTAGCACCACAAAAAAGCCCAGTCTGAATGGGGTAAACATCAATTGGAGGCACGAGTCTGTAGTCATTGTAATCAGCGCAACTACAAATACCAAACTGGACTATTGCGGCCAGGCTTGTTCTCAAAAGAGTGGTTTTTTGTGAAGGTCGTTTCGACCTTAACACGATTTCTTGAAAAGAAAAGCATGCAAGGAGTTATTCTATCTCTGGGCCTGGGACAAAGTCTGTCCTGAGTTGGCTTTTTCAGGCAAGAAAACTGACAACCAAAATTACAGCTCGACATGGAACTATACCGTTACGAAATTTTAGAAATTAATGTTCTCAAGAGTCTTGTTTATTAATTTGCTTCAATCAGTGTCCATCCTTAAAAGTTGGTTTAAAGTGAAGCGAACTGGGTTTTGCTTTGACCATGTTGATGACTGAAAAAGTTGACTTCTTCCCCGATATGCCGTGTGAAGTAGATTCACAGAATATAAAAATAGTACCTAGCCACCTCATCCCCTGATACAGCTTCGTCATTTTATCATATCACTACATTTGCAGTTGCGTAGCTTTAAAAAGGCTCTTTCATGGCTTTGCGCATGCTTAAGAGTTCAATAACAAAAAAAACTTTCAAGCTAAAATATCTTTCAGCAGACACTGTTTAGATACCAATCTAAGTTTTTCGACAGACAAATGTTACGGATGGCCTGTTTAAGGCGGCGATTAAGTTTGATTGTAGTTGTCAATTCTTACGTTCCGAGCCGGAACACAAAGTAATAAATTGCTTTAAAATGTATAAAACTTTGGCAGAAGAGGGTGATCATCGATTCATTCATCCATCAAAGGGCCCTTTAATTGTAAACCTAGAGCGTGTTTGCACGCCTGATTTGTCTCTTATAATTACTTGTATTCATGGCGGGCTCTAGTCGTTTTCTTTCACATCAGTGGGTACGTCAATCCTTTGTGTGTTAAGTGTTGTGCTATAGCCTATAAAATAAAGATCAAACTTATGATCTTTGCTTTTAGCCTCGCTACTATATAAAAGTGATATCAGTTTGGGAAAGCTTGTGTGCCGTCTATATATCACATTTCTATTGTTTTAACCATGACTTTGAAATAAATTTGTGCAGGTTTGAGATTTAAGAAAAAAAACTAACAATTTTAATAGTAACTACGACTTTTAACGTAATAATATATCTATTTTAAGCCGACCATGACAACGACTAATGTATTTGTATACATCTTACTTAAGACGAGATTATCATGTGTAAAAGCCCAGTTTATCGTGTACTTTTCCTTGAAATTACTTTTGATAGCCAGTTCAGTGTTGTTCTCGATTTCTTGGTGTAATGTTTACAACTCAAAAAACGTTTTCAACTTGTTTTTCTCTTTTCTTGGCAAAAAAAAAAACCCTTTTGTCCTTCAAAATTCGCATCAATTAATCAAAATTTGGCCTTTCCGTTTATCCATCTCACAAAGCCTTAAACGAACGTATAGTGAATAACAAGGAATCCGTCTTCAACAGCTGGAAGTGCCGACATTTTTACTCATGTGTAGCCTGTATGCTTTAGTATCATTTAAAACGAAAACGAATCATTTACTCAGAAAAGGTGTTATAGAGACAGTAAAAGGTTGTAATGTCTTTACGTTTGAAGTCTGGCCTGGCGACAGTGACGTCTTTGTGTGAGGTGTGTTACTGTTTGAAAATGCGTGTCTGTAAAATATCAGTGCTACGAGTCTTTACAAAAAACAAAACGGCCAAGTTGTCATTGTTTTCATCTCCAACACCACAGTTACGATACTTACGTTCATATTCGAACATCCGAATCCAGAAAAAGCTCTGAACAGTTCGTAGCGTTGGCGTCTATTGGGAGGGAGTTATGCGATGTAATATGTTGAATGCGGATTATTAAGGAATCTGTGTGAAAACTGTCATATTGCTCCTAAATCTGCTGCTGTGTACAAAATTCTCTCCTTGTGGTAATTTCCGCGCCCAGTTTTTTGCCTGTAAACTTCAGTGTTAAGTCTCATTAGTATTTGCCGAATGCAGAGTTGTCATAGCTCGTTATTAGCTGGAATTATGGACAACAGACTCATTTCGCGGCAGACTTTCTTTATTTTGAAACGCGCGAAATCAGTTAATTAATATCATTAGGTACATTTTTGCTTGAATCAAAACAAAGCGCATAAGTACTTATAGTCCATATATGGAAATACATAAGCCCTTTTAGAACAGTTAGACCAACTGATAAAGTCTCACTCCAAGCGAAACCATCCCGAGTGCCGCACAGCTAAGAATTGCATTTCACCGCCTGCAAGCTTTCTGTGATCTAACATAAAAATGTCTGCCGCGAAGAAGAAACAAAAGGGAGCGAAGAAAAGGGCTGCGCGAGCAACCTCCAACGTGTTCGCTATGTTTGAGCAGAGTCAAATCCAAGAATTTAAAGAGGCCTTCAACATTATCGACCAGAACAGGGATGGCTTTATAGATGTTGAAGATCTGAAAAACATGTTCGACTCACTGGGACAGGACAAAGGCGATAAATTCTACCAGGAGATGATGAGCGAAGCAACAGGCCCTCTAAATTTTACCATGTTTATGACGCTGTTTGCAGACAAGCTTAATGGCACCGACCCAGAGGATGTTATCAAGAACGCCTTCGCCACGTTCGACCCAGAAGGAACGGGAAAAATCCCCGAAGATAACTTAAAACGCATGCTTATGGGTCTCTGTGAAAGGTGGGATTTTTTTGACTCGATTTAATATCAGGTTTTCCAATGTTTACCATGCATTCGCTAGTAGTTGCATTGAAAAAAAATTCGGGTTCTGTTAGTATTTTTGTTGCAAAAGATAGCATATCAATTGGTTACCGCGAAGTCTCTACGGCAAAGGGAAAAGCTTAGTTTTTATTAATATATGATCGTTAAATCATTCTTATCTTCTCTAGGAATAACTTGTAATTTAAGTGAAGTCTTCAGTCCATCGTTTTTGTTGAAATATGTTGCGCTGCAGAAGCTCTGTGCAAAAATGTGGAATGCGTGGCGTGACCATTCAACATCAGACACCGTCACGATTCTTTACAGGCACCGCAAGTTGGAGGGCGTGGGAGACAATTTGACCTGTTATTTCACAACTTGTATTTTAATTTTGAATTTAACCCTTAAACAACTAAAATTAATTTTTGGTACTATTAGAATTTAAGTTATTTTTACGTCCTCGCAAGTTTATGCTGTGCAAATAACAAAGCAGAATAATGAACGATTCAGTTGCGTGACAAGCCGGTGGCCCAAGGCTACTGAAGGGCACTTGACCGCCTTTTGTATCTGTTTGCTTCAAGCCAACACCCAGCTTCTATGTCATGCAGAGGTACTCGAAAACTGCGTCTGTCATACTTAAGCTTTATTTATGTTAAAGAAAGGGTTCGGGCTTTTAAGAAAGCGATCTTTTTGTTTACTCGTTTATAATTAAACAACGATCACTTGGGTGATTATCTTTTTAAGGAGAGCAGACTGGCGGGTTGTTTTACTGATTCAGTCTCATCTGTCTACAGTTAGAAGTATTACGGCCCGAAAATTTACTAATTCTGAGAAATTTACATTGAATCAACGAACTGTGTGTATTTTTCCTTGACTTTTGTTTCTAAAACTGAAGTAATATCGGTGTATTTTAAAGCATTCAAGAAACACCACTCAAAAGTGGCTGTTTGGTCATAATTAAAATTAAGGTTTTTTTTCAGCTGTCTTTGGTCTGCAAAAAACATTGGATTTTGCTAACAGAATTAAACTTCAATAGTAATAGCGGAATATTGATATTTAGCTAAAACAACTAAAAGGACGCTATTTCAAGACTGGGATGAAAACTTTCGGTAGCAGATGTTAATAGTCGGTATAAACTCTGGGTTTGTGTACTACTGTTTAATTTTTCACTACTTAGTAGGAAAATGTGTTGATATATATGTGAAGAAAGTGGCATTTGGTGTTAATGATAAGGATTAAAACCTATCGTTAGAACTCTGCACTCACTGTAAGTCGTAAATGAAAGTTTTGTTCGTGTACTTCGATGTTGACACCGTGTCATGTGACAGAAAAATTTGTTGTCACTTTATTTTAATTTGTGAGAAGTCTGTTTCTTTGCAATTTCGTTCTGCCTAGTTTGATTCAAGAAAAGAAAGAACACTAGTGTTGAGGATTCCTGCTCCTTTGCATCATCAGAAAATAGAATTCATGACTTGATATTTTTCTGTACAGAAATGTAACCAGCAGCGGGTGCAAAACTAAAACTGTTATTAATCTGAACCACTCCCTTCACGTCCAACGGATAATAATACTCTTGAAATTAAGTATGTGGAGTACTCTCAATGTCATTTCATAAATAACTCTGAAAAAGTATATTCTTAACAATTTTTATATTGAGAAAATGATTTTAACGTGTGATTGTTCAAACGTTTGACAGTTATACTGAACTGTATTGCTGTCAGTCTTTTAAAAACACATGAATTGTCTTATTTCACGGTGTAACTGAGATGGAAGCCCCTGGGGCAATTCAGCACTTTGATTGTCACGAAGACCTTGACGAAATTACAGTCTGAACCATTTGTACAGAGTTGATAGAACTCCTTTCACGCGTACACAGAGCTTGGTAGATATGTTGACAAAACAATAGGTAGCTCAGGTAGCTTTCAATTTGATTTAAGAAACACTCATTGACTCCAACGAACACGTATATATACAACAAGATTAAATGCAAATGATTTGTAACGACCGCATGTCTGAGCTAGTGAGTCCGTTTCTTTGAATTTGATGGGTTTTTAAAAACTGCTTTACAGGGATATCTATGACCAAGTCACCAAGGTCGCATGACACAATACCGGGAGTTACATCCGGTCAACAACAACAAAAATCCCGACCGGGTCTCACAGAAAACAATTTTCCTTTTAGATGTAACTTTTTATTTGTTTATTTCGTTTAACCCATTTCACTCTTTCATGTTTATCGATGTCCAACTTTTCCTTACAATATCAATATAAAGTGAGATTAAAGCAATTAACCACCCACTCTAAAATGAGGTGCAAAATTCTCCCAAATTGTCTATAGAAAATTTGTGGAGAGGGGTAATGAGAATATAGCATTACATCTACGATAATTGCAACCAGGGCTAAAGCTATCCACATGCATTGTTCAACTTCTATGCGAACAATTGCATTAAGATTTCCTTCGAAGCGAATTTATTCTTTTATCGTTGCATTTTTCTATTCAAAGCTCAATTTAGGTATCTCTTTTTGTTTGGTTTACACGACTATTTATGAATTACCTTTGGTAGGTTTAATGCGAGAAAGAAGTGTGTTATAAAGCCGAAGCGCTATTACTATATAATTCTACCTTTCCTCGGCTGCATTGCTGAAAATTTTCCGAGTACTTCTGATTGAATGTGATGACCTATTTTTCATAATATCATCTTACTTCGTTGCTTTTTGACAAGTAATAACTAGACACTCCATTACCATTGGTAACTACTAGTGATAATTGTGATACATTTAATGATAAAAATTACGTACAATACGACTGTAATAGTCCCAAATTAATCTGGCTGAGTTTTATAAATTTATAAATTTGTTCAAGAATAAAAACATAAAATAACTTTCTTGTAAACTGAAGAATACAGTCATTTGCATCGTTGTAATACTGTAATTAATCAGTGTTTGAGCCCCTGACGTTCTTTTTACGATGAAACAAAAGGAATACAATTTTGTTATTCGATTATTCAAATTTTCATTGACTTTAGCTTAACAAGTGATTAGCACATAGGGCCCAAGTACTACATTTAAATATCTCGATACAAGAGAGAGTTTTGCAAAATGTTGACTTGGTCGTGAGCTGTTTTGTTTTCCTGGAGTTCCGAACGTCTTAATATTCGTTTAAGGATGTCAGCAGCGACTAAGAGAAAGACTAAAGGCTCCAAGAAACGAGCAACCAGAGCAACTTCGAATGTGTTCGCCATGTTTGATCAAAGTCAGATTCAGGAATTTAAAGAAGCATTCAATATAATCGATCAAAACAGAGACGGCTTTATAGACATCGAAGACTTGAAAAATATGTTTGATTCACTGGGTCAAGATAAGGGTAATTTGTACTATGAGGAAATGGTGAGAGAAGCAACGGGACCGATTAATTTTACCATGTTCATGACTTTGTTTGCTGACAAGATGAACGGAACTGACCCCGAGGAAGTTATCCGGAACGCATTCGCTTCTTTTGATAAAGATGGTGACGGCAGACTGCACGAGGGCGAGTTGAACCGTTTGATGTTGTGCATGGGGGACAGGTGGGATTCTAGTTTATCATATCTAGTTATCACAACTGGATTTTTGAAAACACGCTTATTTCTCTATTTCCATTTTCACTTTTCTCATATTCTTACTAATCTTAACTAACGTGTGGTATTTCGACTTTGCTGCGTCAGCTGTTTTAATAAACAAACGATCTCTAATGTGTTGATGTGTGTATGTAATCAGTATATCTCCGAAACAGGATAATTTTATGAGATTATGTTTGGTCTTAATATTTGGTAAGCTAATTTGAATTTTTTGTTTACATGTCGCTGAAAAGCCTAGCAGGGGCTTTTCGTTTTTCATCAAGACTGTTATGCAAATAAGATGTGACAAAGAGGCAACCACTTAGTATTAACTTCATTGACTTCAATAATCCTCCAAACGTTTTTGTTTTTTGCCATATTTGTATATCACACACAGAAAAAAACTCAGTCTCTGGTTTCTGTCAAATTTGAAATGGTTTATAGATTTTGAAATATAGACTTCATAACTACTGGATGGCGTGGTTTTCAGCTGTTTTGAAGACAGACGAATCTGTCACGTCAGATTTCCTTTTATCGCACGTCTTGCAGGTCATAGTTCATCAGAGACAACAGAATATGACATAAGCGTAAAAGAAATTTATGTTCTTAAGGCCTGAAGCCTAAACTTATATCGGGAAGTTGTAAAACCATTGTCTTTGCTCTTAGAAAGTGTTCGATAAAATTCTAAACTATCGATGAAGTATTGTGGTTTGCAAATTGAGTTAGAAGGTCACCGACAGCTCGTGTTTCTCTGTCAATTCGCCCAAAAACACTCCCAAAGCACTGTCGTTTACGATGGAGTTTCTGTAAGCGTATACATCCTTTTTAAGGTGAATACATGTTGTTTAATTGCATGATTAACTACTTCAGACATCAGTAAAGGAAAAACCCATAAGGTCTATCTAAACTGCGGAGCAGATATACTGAACGTGTTGTTGCTGTTTGGATAACCTTTCACTGAAATACCAAAGATAATTGAATGGGGCTAGTAGAGTTCAAAATACCCGGATATTTACAACCAGCACAATTTGAGAACACATAATTTATTGTCATTCTCATCATAATTGATAGTTTACCTCTTAAACGGTAATATAATGGCGATGTGATACTATATGCGAAAAAAACAGACTTAAAGTGTATGCAAGTGAGTTAGCAATTAATGTTTGACGTCACGGCAGTTGTTGAACTAACTTGGGAAACTCTGGCAACTCAACCAATAAGAAATTTGAAATTCGTTTTTACATAAACTGTCATTGGTATGCAGGGTTACTAGTAAATCTAAGGCGTTCTGAATGTCAGGAACTCTGCCGGCTTTCCACCCTTTGAGTGCTTCCGGTTACCCCTCGAGTCTTACGTCTTACCCCGTTTTTCCTTTTTTATTATCATAAATAGATTCACGGAGGACGAGTGGGATCAGATGTGCCATGATGCGCCTTTTGATGACGAAGGGTATCTAAACTACGTCAAATACACAAAGATCATTAAACATGGAAAGGATGACGACAAAGAGGACTAGAAGAAACAGATCACAACTGAACT
>JANSTQ010102427.1:0-14256 GCA_026167885.1 Bergia puertoricense
AAATGTGTCTGTTATTGTAACTGCTATTGTTCAAACATCCAATGGTGTCTTTCGTTCACAGAGTAGAGCCTTACTGTTCTGGAACGGGTGGTGTTTTCTGTATACGAATTTACAGTACCGTTTTTCTCTCAAATCCTTTTCATTTTCTTTAACAAAGAAATATGTTGGACTAATCAATTATGCTAGATAAACTTACGGCGTACTTATATTATAATCTACAGACACGAACAGCCATTTTACGAGACTTCTATAAATTAGGAATAGTACAGTTTCGTATTCCCAGTTACCGCTGATTACAATGACAACAGATTCATCTGTACAGTGTTAGCCTCAACTTGGTGTTGAATCTACATAAATACCGGCGAGATCCGAATCTCTAACAAGTTACAGAGTTGTGAATAGTTCATATCTACATTGGTATTTATGAATCTTTAACATCAGGTCGAGGCTAACACTGCAAAACCGAGTCTATAGTCGTTGTAATCAGCGGCAACTGGGAATACGAAACTGGTCTGTTGAAATGAGTGTCTTTGGCCTCTGATATACAGTAAAACACTATTGTTGTCATCCATGTGTGTTATTTATATGTTCCTTTTTATATTGTCTTATAAAGGATTTCTTTAAAAATATCTTGTCTGATTTTGTTTTGAAAATGTTTGCAGTGTTTTGCAAGGCCCCTCCGCCATTACCTCTCTCCGTACAGGATCATCGTAAAATCAGTGTATCTGTTAACCACTGGAAAAATCACGACTCCGGTCTGCTGCACAGTGTGATTGTGTTTCATCGGAAGACCACAGACAGTAACTGGAGGCATGCAAGTAGATATATGACTGCAAACCTGAATAAAAATATCGCTATTAATGGTCTCATGGCCTACACTAACTATTCTTTTCGCCTGGTTGACGTCGCGTACGATGGATTCAGTCTGGCAAGCAACCTCGTCCATGCTCTTACAAACGAAAACGGTAAGTGACTATATTATGGTAGCTAGAATCCCATCCAGTATATGGAAAAGAGGATACTTTTGACTGAAGAGCATATCAATAATATTAAACTGAAGTCTCCTATTGTTTTTTTTATTCTTAAGAAGATATTACTGAAGAACTGGGGACTGATTTGTAATTGGTTTAAGTGACGAAAAGCAGTTTTGAAACTTTATGAGTAGCTATCATTCTTAACGACATTATTTCAGAAAGGTAACAGCAACAAAAATACAACATAATAAGTTGAGATTGTTTGGGATTTTTTGATGTTGATCGTTTCCATGGCAACGTAAAAGTTTCAAGAAAAAGCCGAATTATAACTAAACTTTTGCCAAGTTTTACTCAAAATCTATTAATTAGAGATTGATCATTTTTTGCATGATAATCACGACTCAGTCACAAAAGGAAAAAGAAAAGAAATTAAATTCAGACAGAGGAGATCGGCAGTGTGGCTCAGAATTTAGTGAGCTTTATTTGTGTTGATAAATAACTAATAGTTTCTCGCAGTCATGTCAAACTCGTGTCATGAAAACTTCACAGTCTTTTGTGCAACTGCATCAAAATATTTTAAAGTTTCAAACCAAAAGGAGTTTGCGTCAAAACAACTGCCAGTTTATTTTCAAGATTTACTTTGTGAAAGCGAAATTGTATATTCACGAGGCAAGCAACCATCAAATAAAAAGAGAATCGAAGAAAGAAACTATAAAATTGAAGGTTATTTTTTGTGCCCGAACGAATTGTGTTTTAAAAAAACTGTGTTCACACCTTGAAATTAAGATCGTTGTCTTATCAGTAATGTTATTCTGAAGAATGAATCGCATCCTTATTCTGGTTGGGTAATAGCCCTCTGATTGGCAAAACATCGCAAAGCTGCACGAATTTTGCTATCAATTTGTGTTAGTTGACTTTCTTTTTTTCTCCACTTTTTCGAGTAATAAAAATAGTAAAAATACACCTCAGTGTTTAGACCCATCTTATTGGAGCAGATCTCTACAAATCGAAACATTCATTTTACTTCGTATTTCAGCTAAATACAAAAAATGGAGCTGAAAAAGAAATCGAGTCAGTAACTGAACAAATGGTGCAATTAAGTTGAGGCGTATTTTATTCCAGTTCCCTCTGAGGGTCCACCGATTACAAAACTGGAGAACATTAGCTCTACGAGTATTTACGTACAATGGAACAGAACCATTCCACACGATAAGGTCAACGGAGTTCTCCGTGGTTACAGGATCACGTGGATTTCTACAACCAGTGGATTTATCCAACAAGGATACAAAGACGTGGGACTGGAGACGGACAGGTACAATTTGACTGGACTCCGAGCTTGCACGAGTTATGAAGTAGGGGTCAGCGGACGGACGGCTGTTGGAGCTGGTACCAAGACTAAAGTGTTGGTGTGGACAGATACAGAAGGTACGACGTACTTGATACGTTGATATTGTCTAAAATAATGTTGACATTTGTCGTATGAGAAACATAAATACCGCAAAAGGAAAAGTTGTATTCCCTACATAACTTGGGCTGTGTAATTGATCCATTGTGAGTTTTGCTGTTTTACTTAATCACTACACATTTATACTGCGACTACATGCACGAGCCAAGGCCAGCCTGATAGTGAGACAAATTAACTAATCGCAAACTGAGACAATGACTTTCAAGATAATATAAACATGTTGAAGCCGTTGTTATGCCATGGATAAATCTGAGCATTTTGCTGAATGCCAATGGTGTTTTCTACTTGCAATAAAGGTGGCTTGTCATTTCTTTATTGGATTGTTGCTTCTCAAGTTTAACCGTTTTGTGTTAAAGTTGGATTTAAACTTATCGGTGAGGTCGTAGTTATCATTGTCTAGTTATTGTCCATTGTCCATGCATTTGAAAACTTTTGAAAACTAAAGCCTGGTTCACACTTGTGAAATAAGCACAAGCACAAGAACAAACACAAGCAAAAGTTGTTCACGCACGTGAAATAAGCACAAAATAAATTAACATACGCGACAGCGAAAAGCATAACATATTAACCCTTGTTGATCAAACTACATAGGTACGTGACAAACAGCTTATTTCAACAGCTCTGTCACGAAGCAGCTAAAAACCAAAGTATTCTAATCTCATTAGAATTTCATTGTTTCGACCGAGTTGTGTGATTGATAAATTTGTATCAAATACTGCAGATAGCCTTATTTTGTGTAGTCAAAAGAAAGTTATAAGCTCAATAAGCTTTACAATCAGTATTTTGAAGGAGCGAATAGCTGAAGCAAAAGACGCTTTATCGAAAATTTCATGCTTTTCGTTATTGAGACGTGCTTTTAAGGGCTTTGAGATTCAAAATGTGTCCATTTGTATTACAAAAGAGTTAATTAACATTCTATTAAAACCATAGAAAAGAAATTCCTACATGAAAAAACTAATAGAATGCTTCTTCTTTCAACAATTTAGCTCCAACCGCACCACCGCGAAATGTAACTCTTTCCAACACAGAGATGAGTATCAACCTTAACGCATCGTGGGAGCCCGCAAACTGGTCCTGCGTTAACGCCGATATTCTTGGTTACGTAGTTGTTTTGAAAGATTTGACGACTGGTCAGATAGTACGAAACGTGACAATAAACGGTGCTGAGGTCACTAACGTGACAATTCGTGACCTTCCGTATTTTCGAAAGTTTTCCATTGTTGTGATTGCGTTCAACAGTGTAGGACTCGGACGTGCCAGTCCAGCAAACAACAGCCTTGCGATTTCTTCGACGTATGAGTCAGGTAATATAAAATTGATAATAAAGGGCAAACATTAGGGAAATGTAGGGAATTACGCTGATTCGTCGAGAAAGAGTGTTAATAACAGAGCGAGAGAAAGAAATCTTTCAATTTGTAACTTTTAGGCAACATATTGGGCTTCTTGTCAACAACAGAACTTGGAAGTGTCAATCTCCCAGACGGCATTTTCGCATTTCTGATTGTTTTTAAATGTTTTCTTTCAGGTCTTACCTCGCAATG
Source organism: Bergia puertoricense (assembly GCA_026167885.1). Classification (NCBI taxonomy): domain Eukaryota; kingdom Metazoa; phylum Cnidaria; class Anthozoa; order Zoantharia; family Parazoanthidae; genus Bergia; species Bergia puertoricense. Next base: position 3,981 of record JANSTQ010102427.1, read on the forward strand.
CTTTTATGTTGTTACGTTATTTCTCTGCTTGGCGCATAAGTAAACTGCGAATGAGTATCGACGCTGCGAATTTGAAAGGTTTTCATTCAACTTAAAATGTTTCAATGTTAGTTTTATTTTCCTTGAAAAGTTCTGATAAAAGAGAGAAACCGATGGTATAGACCATGCTTTTTAGCTACAAACGTATTATTACCTTAAACGAGCTTCGAAGCAAACCATCGGTCAAGCGAACATGAGAATAGTAAGACATAGAAACTTAAACAGTTTGAATTTGGTTGTCCACGTAGTCGACGTTAAATATTTGATTTGGTCAAAACTGGCCTACGAAACTTGACGGTAAATGACCCTAAAACAACTAGCGTGACATTGCGTGACCTTCGCTTTCTTTACAACTTTCCCGTTGTCATGGTGGCTTTCACTGAAAAATAACTTTTAAAACTTCTAACAAAAAAAAGCAAACTTTGTCTATTTGATCAGTTTGAGGGTTTTTTCTTTCAGTTCCTTACGAGGGTCCACCGATTAATAATGCCAAAACATTTTTATTGTATATTCGTTTAACAGCGTAAAGTGATATTTAAAATTCGTTATCTGCGAAAGAGAATGGCTCGGTGTAACGATGTCCTAGTAAGACCGTACTAGAGTCTTGGAAAAAGTCAGCAAAAAATTCGGTAAACGACCCTAAAACAACTAGTGTGACATTGCGTGACCTTCGGTTTCCTTGGTGGCTTCCATTGAAAAATAATTTTTAAAATTTTGAAGTTGCACTTGAAAAACGAGCTACAACTAAAGCTGAGCCAATGCTTTAAGGGAAAAAAAAGCAAACTTTAATCAATTTGAGGGTTTTTCTTTCAGTTCCTTACGAGGGTCCACCGATTACAAACTTGCAGAACATCAGCTCCACGAGTATCTATGTGCAATGGAACAGAACCATTCCGCACGATAAGGTAAACGGAGTTCTCCGTGGTTACAGGATCACGTGGAATTCTACAACCAGTGGATTTATCCACCAAGGACACAAAGACGTGGGACTGGAGACGGACAGGTACAATTTAACTGGACTCCGAGCTTGCACGAGTTACAATATAGGGGTCAGCGGACGGACGGCCGTTGGAGCTGGTACCGAGTCTAGAGTGTTGGTGCGGACAGAAGATGGAGGTAAGACTTGTTCAAAAGTATTGACAGTGACTATAGTCTTGCTGTTTGATACCCACAGATATAAGGTAAAATCTATTTCTCTAAATACCCTCAACGCTTCAATAGGCGGATTTCACTTATTGTTATTAATGAGCCTATCAGCTCCTGATTAGCTGTTTTAAACAAAGGTTTCTTTGTTTCATGTCTCGAAAGTGTTTGAATTTGAAAAGGTTTGTTTGTAAACATTACGTCAACTGAAATCCGCCTATTGAATAATGTGTGACAGGGTTTGAGGTTAGGTTGCCGCCAACACGCACTTGTTCATGTCAGAGCCTGTATTGTTAAATTAAAATTCGTAAAATAAAATGTTAAAAAGGAGTCATTTCTTCAAACCATCCTAAAAGGTCATGCATACCCTTTCACTTTATTCATCAAGCATGTGGCCATACCTTGTCTGATTATGAATCGTAGCTTACTTCTTAAAGCATCAGTAATCATAACGTGTTGATTTTAGCATATTGTCAAAGAGTTGGATATTTTTGCAGTATATCTCAATATTTTGCTTTATTGAACAAGAATTAATAAAATGTATCTGTTTCAATGACGTAGCGCCAACTGCATCTCCGCGAAATGTAACTCTTTCCAACACAGAGATGGGTATCAATCTTGACGCATCGTGGGAGCCCGCCAACTGGTACTGCATTAATGGCATTATTCTTGGTTACATAATTGTTTTGAGGGATTTGACCATTGGTCAGAATGTACGAAACGTGACGGTAAACGGTGCTGAAGTAACTAGCATGGCATTCCGTAACCTTCCATATCTTCATAACTTTTCCATTGTTGTGATGGCATTCAACGAAGCAGGCCTGGGGCCTGTCAGTCAAGCAGACAACAACCTTGCGTTTTCTTCGACGTACGAGTCAGGTAATTTGAGGGTAGTTCATTACCTCAGTGTACTTTTATTATGAAAACTCACACTACTGCTTCTTTGCTTTAGATGATTAGGTTTTGTAATAGGTTGTTTGATAAGTTACATGGACATGATTCGTAACCTTCCATCTGGAGTACAGTAGGTAAGAACCTCAGTATACTCTCGTTCTGAACACTCATAATGCAGCTCCTTTGCTCGGATAATAAAATATTGGATAGAATTATGACAGTTGCTTGATCACTCAATCAGAGAGGAAATACATAGTGATAATAATAATAATAATGAGGTAATATACTTTTTTACACGATTTTTCAATAAGGCGGCTAGATAGCTTGTGGGGTCGCGTTAAAATCAATGAATTTTTAATTGGAAGATTACTACATGTACAATAATTTATAACATTTAAGGATTCAGACCTACCTACTGTATTTTTATTTGTTTAATATGACATGATAAAACCCTAAGATTAAAAGGTGCTTTATGTCCTTATTCAATATTATAATATACCTTTTTACACAATTTTTCAATAAGGCGGCTAGATAGCTTGTGGGGTCGCGTTAAAATCAATGAATTTTTAATTGGAAGATTACTACATGTACAATAATTTATAACATTTAAGGATTCAGACCTACCTACTGTATTTTTATTTGTTTAATATGACATGATAAAACCCTAAGATTAAAAGGACATCCTTATTCAAAACTGAATATGGATGCAGAGTTCGTACGCCACCTGGAAATCTTTGAATTCTTTGCATTTGGAAATACTCAGTCAAGGCCTGGGATTCCTTGAAAATGAGGGTTTTTCGTTTTGAGCCCTTGAAATATCCTTGAATTTTCAGTCTGTAGATTTGGCAGGCAAACATGGTCTCGGTTGGCTGCAAATATATTATTTGACTGCTGTTTTTTGTTATCCCTCGAGTAGTTTTGTCGTTACATCATGTGAGAGCATGAGTAAGGGTGTGAGTGGGTATGTGACATTTTTTTCCCCCAAAACAACGTCCAGTCAAGAAGTTTTATTTTGAAAGTCACGCAGCAATAAAAACGAGATGGTGCGAGTTTTAAAGATTTTTTCAAAAATTTTAGATTACATTTCAAAGTATTCTCACTGCAAAAGAGTTACGGAGTGGTTGTACTTCCGTGTATTGGACACGACATAAATTGAAATTCCTTTAATAGGACATTGGATAATATAAGGCTTACTTTGCTTTTAGAAGGTTTAAATTTCCTTTTTGATATATTCTTGTTGACGCGTGCAGTTCCTTGGGCTAGCCCTGATGTAACCCTGAATGCCACCAGCTATTCCACAATTAGTGTTCAGTGGAAACCTCTCGCTGATATAGAGTTCGGTGCTGCCGCCAAGGGATACAGAGTTTTCTACACCAATGTCAGCGATTCTTGGAAAAACCAGACTGTGAATGCGTCGCAAGTGGAATTACTGATCACAGGTTTGCTGTCCTACACCAATTATTCAGTACAAGTTGCTGGGATAAGCTCTAAAGGGGAAGGAGTTCGGAGCCTGCCAGTGAACATAACAACACCAGGTAACGACTCAGATCAAAGCTGTTGCATGGAGCACTTGAATCAATAGTTTATGTATTAACTCATTTAAACCTTAAAGTTGATGTTGATGGCCAGAAGCAAGCCAGAACCGCTCCAGTCTTCGTTCCAATAATTAACTTTTGCTCAAGCCTCATTCCGTTAAGACATTTACCACCCAAGTGACAGCGTTTTCAGCTACTGCACCTAAATTATAGAACAGCATTCCTGCAAATATCCGACAAGTTATAAACATTGATATTTATAACGAACGAGTAGTTAAGATTTTGCTTTTTAAGCGAGTTTTTAATTGGTTAAACTCTAAATAGTTTTAATTTAGTGTAGATATTGAATTTTGGGTACTTTTATAATTAATGTTTGCTTTATAATTTACTGTAAGGCGTAATTGAAAACGTTGTGTTGAACTGTGCAATATATTGTATTTGTTATTATTTTTACAATTATTATTATTATTATTTTTATTATTATTATTATTATTATTAAAGCTAACAAAAATACTATCAAAAAAATTTTGAAATCCGAATAATGAACGTTATATTTCACTTATTTTCTTTTGTTTTAACATTTTAGATGTAAATGAATGTCTGCAAAGTTTACACAACTGTCACGATGAAGCTCATTGTAACAACACGTTGGGATCGTTCACTTGTACGTGTAATCCTGGGTGGAGCGGCGATGGCGTGAACTGCACAGGTCAGTGAATGCTACTACAAATATAATAATATAAAAAAGCTATAATTAATATGTAATAATCGTTTTCTCTGCTTATAAAATTTTATATCCTCAAATCAGATTCTTGTTTTAGACAAATTCATCCAGCGTAGATGAACACATGCCTTTTTATTGATGCTGGTACTCTTTAAATCTTTTAATAATAATAGTAATAATAATAACAACAACAATAATAATAATAATAGCGTTACCCAGACGGCATTTCCACAGAGTGGCTCTTCATCCATCAGGGGAACCAACGGCTTAACGTCCCTGTCCAAGGACGGTGTGGCGAAAGAAGGTCACCTAAATATTCAACCCTAAGGCCAAGCCGGAAATCAAACCGGGACCTTCAAGTTAACAGTCTGAGACTGAGCTAACATCGTTCTATGCAGTCTACTAGACACCGTCTGGTAGAGACTTTCACGGGCTTAGTGAAATTACTATTGCATAACCTAGGATACCACTATTTTTGTCTCTTTTGATAATCGTATATGGTGTGCAAGAGTTAAATCACTTGGGTTGTATCTTCGGCGTATTGCACTCTTTTGTTATCCTTGTGTCTGTACGTAGAAATAGACAACTGGTGAACCGAATCATAAACTAACGAGTCAAAATGAGACTGGCTGCTATCCTATAGGCGAATTTCAGCTGACTTCATTGTTGATATTTTGATACATTGGTGTTTTAGCTTCAAGCAAAATGAGCTTATAATTCGATAGAACATGGCACAGTACCTACAAACAATTTTAACTTGATATATAGAACATTTTCGGAGAAATGAGTGTTTGAATTCTTCCGAATTTATAGTGATTTCTATAACTGGAGGCAACTTTCGCCTCCAGTCATACAATATCTGTAATTTTTGACGTTTCCAAAGACACATTACTCCAAAAGTATTCAACATATCGGGATCAAATCTTTGTTAAGTACTAATTGTGAAATAGTTTTTCAATTTATGGACACTTTTTTTTTAATCTTGAAGTTGAGTTTACTCTATATTATGCTAATGAGGCAAATGTAAACAATGACATCATACTGAAATCCGCCTATACTTAAAACAACAACTTGCGTTTACGTTATACCCAGTTTACTTTCCAGATCATCGGCTCATGCGTGCTAAGAACGCCTGACTGAATTGAACATATGGCACCATCCCAGAAAACCGCGCGCGCACAAATGTTATCAAAATGGCCGCCAATTTAAATTTCAGTTGTTGGTTTTAAAACAGTTCGAAGTACTATCAAAACTCATTATATTTAAATACAATTATCAGCTAAAGTTGTACAAGGGCTAAAAAGCAACTTCTTTGTTGAATGTAATTGTTTTTCATATGAACTCTGACGTGGTTTTGAATAATCAGGATTACTTATCTTAATTAAGACGTTGGCCATTGTATCATCATCATCATTATCATTATCACCATCACCATCATCATTATCATTACCACTATTACTATCATTGTTATCGTTATCATTAGCGTCACAGGGTTCCCACGGTCCTTGAAAATCCTGGAAAATCCTAAAATTTGAATATAAAAATTCCAGTCCTTGAAAGTTCTTAAAAATCATTGGAGGTCCTTCAAAATCCTTGAATTACCTGATGCAGCACCAGGAAATTTTTACACTTTGTTTAGAGCTCGAACCCTAATTAAAGCAATTAGTGTGCGTTACAGGATTTGTGATTGGCTGTAAGTTTTTACCAATCTGCGATCAGGTTAAACGTGTTTGCTTGTGAAGACACTGATGGTCAACGATTAAACTGGCAATGCTAGTTACTAGACGCAGAATAACTGGCAGTCTGTTTGATGATTACAGCAAAATATGGAAAACTTTCAAGTTTAAATTGCCACACAACGTCCTTGATTTTGTTGGAAAAAGTCCTTGAAAGTCCTTGAAAAGTCCTTAAATTTCACGTTCAGTTAGGAGTGGGAACACTGGCATTATCATTATCACTGCCATTATTATCACTGATTTCATTTTCGCTATCATTACTAATCATAATTTGTCTCTAGATATCGATGAGTGTCTGATGTCCCTTCACACATGCGTTACCTCTGATGGCTCAATGGCGTGCATCAATACCGCGGGCTCATACATGTGCTTGGAACTGGGCCCTTCACCAAGTAGGTTCTATGGCTTTGTTATCATTCAATCAATAAGCGAATCTTTACTGGTGTACTTTTTCACATGTTCCCTCATTAGCATAACTCCAACTTCAAGTTTCAAGCAAACAGATTTCACAGAATGAAAGATTAGTGCACACAGTAAGTACTCACTGACAATTTGAGCTTGATGTGCCCAATACTTTTTGAGTAACAAGTCTTTTAAAAGTTCAAAATTTACAGAGAATATCTGGTTGGGTAGCAAAAATTGCCACCCAGCCATATAAATCTCTATAAATTAATATAAAACACTCATTTCTCGGAAACTATTCGATATCGCATTCAAACTTTCAGTGAGACTGAAACCTGCAGTTCTCTTTCGATTTGAGAACTCTGTTCATGTAAAGCTTGAAGTTGGGTTTTTTCTATTTTATACTACGGCAAAATGTAAACATGGATTGTGGTCTTAGTAGTCATGGATGCTTCTTTCCGGAAGCGAAAGATTATCTCAACTTTTATCACAACTTGGTGAGAACTCTCGTGTTTCGAGACTGAATTTCCGCCAAACCAAGAGAGAGCTCAACAACATGGACTACATTACTGGCAAAAAATTTCGGGCGAGTTTAATTTCGGACAAAAATAGTGTCCGAAAATAAAACCGTCCGAAAATTTTAAGCGTCCGAAATTTTTACCGTACAGTATAAAACCTATGTGTAATTTCCAGGGTAACCCCGTTATATACATCTACGGCTAATATACATGATGAAGCTAGATTTTTTTGTAGCAGATACAAAAGTAAGCAATAGGGAAAAGAAAATAGACATGTATCTAACGAGATACTCGGCTAGAAACATGTTGATAAGCCTGAGTAATGTTGTTATTTTCTTGATGTGATAGTATGTTTGTAAAACCTTGAGGGTACAGTAAAACTATTACTTTTACCGCTTCTGTTTAAGTCTTAATCATGTTTGGCGACGTAAATTTACCTTTGGTATGTTTCAGCAAAATGTTCGAAATTTTTATCAAAATGTCCGAATTTTTTGTCCGAAATGAGGTAAAAAGTGACCGAAAATTAATCGTCCGAAATAAAACGTCCGAAATTGTTTCAAGTAATGTAATCTAAATCTCCCCGAAACATTCCTAATTTTACAGACGTGGACGAGCAACAAAAACACAAGTTAAGACACGCTTTACATGGCCGAATGTCTAAACAATAAGGCAAAGAGTATCGCTCGAGGGAGGAGCACCCCGGGGGAGAGATTCCCATACTAACAGGGGCGGGGATGTTCGTCATACCTCTTAGGAGTTAAGAGCCCGGGTTTTTTGTACCACTTAGGGTGTTCAAAGAAAAATACTTACATTTGTATACATCACGGTACCTTTATTTTGGGAGGTGCCACGGTCAATTGAATGGCATTTCACATAATCATTGTTAACACCTGTAGCTGTAATTTAAAACTGTGATACCATTTAAATTAATTGACCATAATAAAAAAGATGGCGACTGGTACATTTACCCAGAACTCCTAGCGCGCGAAAAACCTTAAAATGCTCATAACATCGTACAGAAAGGATCTAAAAACTTCAAACCTAGCATACGTAATGTTGTTAGTGCATAGACAAGTTTCCCAATAAATGGTCTTCCACGTTCACCTTTTCACTAAGTTTGGTTCGCAAGGCATTGTGGTCAAATGTACAGCCGCCATCTTTTTCGGTATGGTGGATTGCATGTCTCTGTGTTTCTGGTTGATACCTTTTAAGGGTAAACCTTAGCTTAGAGCCTTACCCAGATTGGTGCTTTTTAGGAGTGGATTTGAAATTTTCCGAGGAGCATCTCCGCCCTTATATATTGAAATTTCACTCCCCTCCCGGAGGAACACTGGCTTATAAATTCTTGATTCATGTCATGGCAGTTTCAATGAATAGCACCGATAACTGTTCGCTTGACTCAGCAAGGACGTCTAATATGATATAATAATTATAATATGTCGTTGTTCTCATTTGAATATACATGTACGTCATTCGACTTGGTAAACATATAAACGGAATTTCTTTCGAGTTAAAGGAAAACATGTGACGCGTTCTTTAATTCTTCTTCTATGTGCGATATTTAGATTTTTAGTTTGGTTTGATTTTAGAGCTTCGCAATCAGGCATATTGCGTGTCTTATGTTTATGAACTTGTTCTTGAGTTGTATGTTTGTAAATTTGGAGATATTTCTCAAAAATTTGACCATACGGTGTTGCTGCTACGTAAGACCTCAACATTTTAGCTTACCACTTTGTTTAACAAATATTTGATCTCGAAACTTCGTGATAACATTCCAGCTTTGCATTTAAATATCCTGCATCAAGCAAGTATTAAAGTAAGTAAGTAAGTGTGGTGGTCGACTTTTAACCCCGATTGCAGCCAAAGGCTGAATTGCTAGGGCTTTGCAATGTTGTTGCGGGACTTGAAGACAGGACTGCATTTTACAGGCCCAAATTGCTGCCGCGCAGTTTACAATATTTCTGAAGATAAATGCCCCCTGAGACGTGGGCTGGACAGACCACAACACCGGATGGCAACTCTACTCTTATCGATGAATGTGTGGGTTCTTTTAAGTTCCCCGGCGCTAGAATGACGAGGGGCTAGGCCAACGGCTTAACGTCCCTGTCGGCGGTCGGTGTGGCGAAAGGAAGGCCGCGCAAATATTCAACCCTCGGCAAGGCAGAGGATTGAACCCGGAGCCTCCCGCTTGGCAGTTAGAGATCTTACCAACTGAGCCAAGCTCGCACACACACACACATCTAGAGAGTGCAAAAGTAAAAGTGCCTCGTTACAAATTAGAAACATATGGCTACAGGGCCTTTTCTGTCTATTGCCCTAAACTGTGGAACGCGCTTCCACTCAAAATCCAAAGCAGCGATTCCATTGAAATCTTTAAGAAGAACCTTAAACTTTTCTCTTTAGAAAAGCATTTTATTAACCAATTAGAGAATTTAGAGTTTGCACTATGTATATTTTTGCTCATATTTTTAATTTTTGTACATGCAATAGATCTGATTAGTATTTTATTAGTACACTTTTTGTAATACTTTTAGTGCATTTCATGATTTTGTTATGGCTTTTTAGAAAAGAGCACTATATAAATGTATAGATTCGATTCGATTCGATTCGATTCGATTTCTCTATGCAACCTGACTTTGTGGTCCATTAACCCAATATGGTTATTACAGATTAAATTCTCTTATGCTACTTACTCATGTAAACTTGTATTATTGTAATTTAAGGGTAAAGAAATAAATTGTTGTTGTTGTTGTTGTCTACGTAAAGTCGTTGCTAATGAAGCTAATCGTAAACAGTGACGTTTGCAATGGTTTGCCTATAAGTTTCCTCTTCCACGCCAACGTTTATTAGCAAGCCCCAACGTTAAAATTTTTTTAAAAGTTTTAGTAACAATGTCATTTTTATTTTAATCGTGGACAGATTGCTTGGACCCAACACCTCTAGGAATGGCAAATGGCCTAATTAAAGACTCCGACATTACTTACTCTAGCGTACTCAGTGAGAATACCGTCAATGGTAGACTGTATTTCCAGGAAAGTGGAAAGGTGGCAGCATGGATAGCAAAGGTGAAAGATACAAACCAATGGCTCCAGGTTGATTTCCACAGTGAGATGTTAATCAGCGGAGTGGCCACACAAGGAAGATATAGGTCCACTCAGTGGGTGAATAGCTATACCTTATCATACAGTAACACTGGTGAACAGTTTGCTTCGTACAACTCTAAACAGGTACTATGTCAATGCCATAAAAATATTGCATGATTATCTCTATTTAGAGTGGGCTTTT
>JANSTQ010102538.1:0-14255 GCA_026167885.1 Bergia puertoricense
AATTAATAATTCAAGTAGGAAAAATAAATAATTGGGAATTTAATATAATGAGGGTTTAGGCCACAACAAATTTAAAAACTGAATATTAAAAAGTGGGTCTTATGGAATTAGGAAATATCTATCGAGAATGGCGTTAAGGCACACACAATAAACATTATTAAACATTATTAACTAAACCGACATTGATGTCTAATGGTCTTTTTAAATACTTCAAGTGATGGAAGAGCCCATATTGTAGCTAGCAGCTTTGACAACAAAGTTACTAAGTATCTAAGTGAATGTTTACCATAGTTTACTGTGTTAAAGCGCTGAATTTGGAGTTCCTTAACTCTTAAATTATATGTTGTTGATGCTTCGAAAACATATAACTAATATATATTGGCCGACAGAGATCATCTTAACTTTATACGTAAAGATTGTAATATCTTGCAGTCTCCTATCCATACGGGTGGGTAGTTTAGCCCACCTTAGTAGCTTTTCATACGGTCACAGTAAACAGCTCGTAAGGTTCTTCCTGAAACTGCTCCAGTTTACGGATTCACTACCCTTGCAAAAATGCCATACTACAATACGTCATGTGCGGTAAAATTGCTGCTTTGTACAATTCTAACTTGGCATTTGTTGGGATGAGATTACGCAATCTCACGATGACACCTACTCTCTTTTTACGTGTTATACACTTATGTGATCAGTAAAGGTTAATTTATAATCGATATTTACACCCAGCAGCTTGATGTTTTGGTAGGGTGTAACTGCAGTACCTTTGATATATATATATATATATATATATTCATAATGGTTTTTCCTGTTTGTTCTTCCCAATTAGCATACTACCATACTTAGCAAAATTACCCTGCATAAAATTTGCCTCGCACCAGTCAGTAGCTACAACACAGCACTGTTCTATAGTTTTCACTGTATAACGTTTACAACTTTATGCGTTTCGAAGAACTGGTGATCATTCGCATACATGCAAACTTTGGATTTGTAACTTAAGTCAAATCATTCGTTCAACCATCAAAAGGGCGATCACCGAGGACAGTCTCTATCCACTTGTTTCCATGAGCTGGTGATGTTACCCAGTCTCACACTACCGTACGGGTGTGTGAAATAAGACCCCTTTTATCGCTGCATTTAAACGAAGTCTGAATCTTAGCCGGGGTCTAACTATTGTTTATAACACCTTTAAACAAAAGATTAATGCGGGTTGAGATTCAGATCTTGTTTAAATAATCAGCCCCATTTTTGCTCGTTAAAATTCTTCATAGATTGGAAATTTATAATTCTGGCACCAAACCTGGTTAGCTTTTCATTCGTAAATCCGTGAGCACACGATTTATATTGTGTTCTAACGATCAGGACGATTCTATGGAAACATCACCAAGAACTTGGATGATAAGTAAAATATTCAAACGATCGGAATGATCGCAATTGCTTGCACAGAAATGTGTTTTATCCGGATATTGAGACAATCGTCAACGAACAGAAGAAATCCCATGAAAACCACTTGCAGACTATCGAGATAATCGAAAAGACAAGAGTGTATTGTACATTTTGAAGGACCCAATAATTTTTGCTTTTGAGTACACATTCACTCGACACGAGTGAATGATTACACTATAAAATTAACTATCGTCTCGATTGTTCCAAAAAGGTTTTTGAAACGAGATGGTCGATGGGACGAACCGGACAATTAAATTGAAACTAAGCTTATCTTGCCTTTAAGTTCATGTAACTGCGACTGGTATCAAGGAGAACAATATCCGACGTTATTTGTAAGATATGCACGTGTTTAAATAAATAATTCATCACACCTTAATTTATACCTTGCCACGGGCACGCCATATGTCAAGCTGGTCGACGAGTCTTCAATAACCCTTTTATCGCTGCATTATAACGAAGCTTCTGAAGCAAAAGGAAAGAAAACTTACTTTTGGGAAAATGCGTTTTCGTTACCCTTAAACATGGCAAAATTTGTTGTGGCAGGTATCTAAAACTGTGAATAAATTTGCAGTAAAAGTTACTGACCGATTACTGAGCAGCTCCAATTCATCTCAGTTCGCTAACTGATGCAGTCAGTGGATAATCTTCGTAAAACCTGAGTCTATGATGTCCTGCCGACTCCACAAAATCTTTATTTATCAGATCCACGACCAATTGTTTGAAAACATTTCAAGAGCTTCATAAGTAAACTTCAAAGTTTGTCAGTAAAATGCTTTGCCTAATACCGACGATTACGTGTGTGAACTGGCAAGAGTAGGAGCTTTAATAGGTGGTGATCCATTGTTACAGATATATATATTGTTTATATTAGAAGATTATTGACCGATAAGCAGTTTTTTTTTTCTCGTACAATTGTTGTAGACTATTTGGCTACGAACAATATGGTGTTTTTTCTATTTTTAAATACGTCTTAAAAGACGTATTGCAGGTAGTTCGCTAACACGACAAAATGCAATGCAATACAATTTTTATTCGCATTTCACTTTAACTAGTTTAAGATATTTTCAATTTTTGTCACCTTTACATTTCAATGTTCAAAGTTTGCAAGTAATTTCTAATGGCTAGGTAGGAGGCAATCTTTCTAAATATAGCTGAAAGTTAAGGAAATACATATTATTTAAATGAGCCGTGAGTTTGTCTTGCTAGACTCAAGACAGAAAATGTTTATAATTTGTGCGTAGCTTTTTAGTACAGACAAATACAAAACTTTTGAAAATATACGGTAGAAAAAACAGCCAAGCAGGATCATAATTTGTTTTTCAGGGATAATATATAACAAGTTAAACTAAATTTTGTGTAACATCTATACAGTACGCAAAAATCTGATGATAACTATAATATAGCCGTATACTCTATGAATTAGCAGCTGCTATCACAAGCCAAAAAACAGGTACCACACATAAAATGATAAAAAGGAATGAATAAGAAAGACGTTTGCTTTGTTTAATGCTAGCTGTTGTTTAAATTTCTTACTAAATATATTAATGTTGAATTTTTTTAAGCTTGATGGGCAATTGACGCCACATATACATGAAATTCGATGTTAGGCTTGGCATGATTTCAACTTGAGATGCAAGAACTAGATAACATTGATAACAGCTTATTCGGGGTTTTAACGTTAGCTAGCTATAGCTTAAGGTTAGTTTAGCAGAGCTTTCGGGGCCAAGGAAGACAATAGCACCCGTACTGAAGAAGAGAACTTGCTTTCTCTGTAAATGGATCTGAGTTGTATAAATTGGACATTTCGAAAGATGAATAATTTACCAATTAAAAAGAGGCACTACGCATTCAAAAACTCATTTTGTTTATTGATTTAATGGAATCGTTTAGCCTATTTGGTAAGTAAATACAATTGTTTTGTTCCAATTGTTAAAAGAGTTCGTCAAAACAAAATATGGCCGGAAGTACGGGGAGTACTTGGCACCAACATTTCTAAACCAAATAAAAATCCTGGCTGGCTGAAACTGAAGATTTTTAAAAATAGATTCGAAACGTTACGAGTTTGTTCTCTTAATTCCATTCAAAACCAGTTTCACTGGACGATACTAATTGATAAGAATTGAATTCTATTAATAAAATGAATTGAAATGAATGCATATTGCAAAATACTAAACCTGTTTTACAAATTTAGAGCAGGAGGCAAAGAAGAACTTCAACAGCAAGGGAGAGTGGGACAAAAGGAGTCAGTCTTCCCTCTTTCATCAAATTGGCGGGGAGGAAAGTTCTTCCTTCGCCTTCTAGTCCCCTCACTCGCATATATTTGTAAAAATAGCAAAAATTTGGGGTTTTCACAAGGTACTATCAGACGCCATTCCGACTGTGAAGTAGGGGGAGGGAGGCGTCATTAAATAAATCAGATTCAAATGTTTGGATTTTTTCGCCAATTTTATATCGGAATAGTCAACTGTACTTTCTAAGAAAGCCTTTGCTTATGTGAGCAGATGTTGCCACTACGTTTTAAGAGGCTGTCCGCGTAAGAATCGACCACTCGTTTCGGGCCAAAATTTAGATTTCCTTCAAAATTTTTGTATGTTCAACAAGGTTCATATATAATGAAAGAAAACGTATTTCTTTTGTCTCTGCTCCTCAATAAATTCGATATTTTGCGACAATTGTTCGCGGCACTCAAAAACCTTAATTGTAAACACTTTTTGATGGAATGAAATTAGCTCATTTTCGATAGCTCACTGACAAGCGCGTATTTACTCAATGAGACTCGGCTTTTCACCAGGAACAGATATATCATATTATTTCACAATCATAGTTAAACTATTTGAATTTACAAAACATATTTGGAATAACAGTAATCAGGCGCGTACCTGCCGAAAAGCCAGGTAAGCACTGGCTTACAAGTTTTTTATTGAAATTCCACAAAAATCTATATAGGCCAACGGGTCATCGCACTATGAAAACTTCCAACATGTATCATGTACCTGTATTATGTCATATTTTCAACTTGTGCATCCTGGCTTACAGGTAAAAACTGGCCAGGAACGCACCTGGCAATTCAAAGAAGTCTGGTCGACGCCATTTACCCGAGGCAGGCCAAGTGGCTCAGCAAATATCAGAGTTTTTCAAAATTCTGACTTAGTCTGAAAATTTCTCGTATGTCGCTGGACAGTACTAAGATAGACATGTAAAAGGATCAACCAATATTTGTTGACACTCGTCAGAACTCTCAAGTCTTACGCATTGAGCGTAAGACTCACGCAATTCGATGCAATGTCACGCTCTCACGCTGAAACAAGTACTTCTCACGCATTGGCACTTTGAACAGTTAAGTTTATTTTTTAGCATTTGTAACTGCTAATAAATACCTTCATTGTTGCTGATCATTCACAAACTATGGTAGATCACTCCGAAAAACTCCATTTGTCGTTTAATTTTGCCTCAGTTGACCAGGTTTTAAAATACATTGGCTGATGCGAATCGCCTGGACTTTCATCAGTAATATATGAAATACATCCTATGTTAACGTTATGTTGACCTGCTGAACAGAACGACATGGGCTTTTTGCATGAGAAGTGATGAGAAAAATGTCAGATTCGAGTTCAGAAAAATCTCACTCTTTGGGAAAATCTCGGCGTCGGATTGTCGAAGATCGAATGTCCGACCGAAGTTCAACAAACACAATTTGAGTGAAATTGGGTCATCTTGCGCTGGTTTCCGAGGTAGGTTTTCAACCTTAACCCTTCATGATTATAAAAAGACAGTCTCAGCTACCTAATTTATTGACTTAAATGGTTATTGGAGGCACAAAGTCTGAAAATGATGTACATCGACTACTTTGTTTACAAACCAGCTGGTTTTCAAACGCATGAATTTTCCCAAATTGCCGTAGTTCGTGTGTTTCCCATGCACGAGTGCCAACAAATATTATTTAATCCTTTTACATATCTATCTTAGTAATGTCCAACGACACACAAGAAATTTTCAGACTAATTCAGAATTTTGAGAAACTCTGATATTTGCTGAGCCACTTGGCCTGCCTTGGGCAAATGGCGTCAACCAGACTTCTTTGAATTGCTGTTATTCCAAATATGTTTTGTAAATTGAAATAATTTAACCATGATTGTGGAGTAATATGATGTATCTTTTCCTGGTAAAAAGTCGAGTCTCGTTGAGTAAATACGCGCTTGTCAGTGAGCTATCGAAAATGTGTTTACAAGGCTTTTGAGTGCCACGAACATTTGTCGCAAAGTCTCGAGTTCAATGAGGAGCAGAGACAAAAGAAATGCAAAAATTTTGAAGGAAATCTAAATTTTGGCCCGAAACGAGTGGTCGTCGATTCTTACGCTGACAGCCTCTTAAAGTGTCATGTTTTTGTCTAATTTGGCCATTTGCCTTTTCTTGCCGTCTTTTCGGACTTTACAACTTGAAATGTATAAATCTGTTTAGGTTATACCCTTCTGTGTGAGATAAAAGTGTATTCGAATCAGCCTGTTAAGACGATTGAGGATGTCGATGGATTACGAAATAGTGCCTTGGTATAAAATCTAAGAAGGCGGACGAATATTCTCATGATGATCAACAATTTGCTTTTTGCATTACGAAACCACGTCGAACTAAACTGAGAAATTACCCGCCTTTGTTCAGATACATAAACATAGGTCTTAAAATTTGGCACTTTGTTTAAATTCACTGTGACCTGTGCTGTTATTAGTGTGATTAGAGCGGTGCATTGACTAGTCAGCTCCACAATTCCTCTGAGTTTGATGTTTCCGAACATCAATATTTTTCTCTCAGACAAAGATAGATCATCAATTAACCCTATTCAGACTGGGGTGGGGTGGGGAGCTGAAAGTGCCCGAGCCATTTTTCAGCCTTTCTAGCGAAAGAACCATTTCATGTACAAGGCCAGGATTTTGTGACTTTTCCTAAAATTTATCAAGGAACATGTTAGTGTGTCAAACTTGTGTTCACTAATTATTCCGTTTCCATAGCAAACCGTTTTTAATTGACAGGTCATTCTTTTCTTCTTATATTTCCAGAATTTTCTTTAGTTATTCCAGTTTTCCTCATTTTATGTGCTTGCATTTTGTGGAGTTTGCTGTTCGCAATTCATCCCAACATATTTTCAACCATTTTACGTTAATTAGGACACTTTTTGACGTCATCAAATAATCCAAGATGGCCGCGCATCAAAAATCCAAGATGGCCGCCAGACAATTTCAGGATGGCGGATTTATGACGTCATAGCTGACAAAACAATATATCATTAAATTGGTTTTCACTTATTGTTTCACCATGGCAGATTAAGTATTAATACCTTTAATCGTTTTGGAGTTATAAGCCGCGGGCACTTTCAGCCAAAAAAGCCCAGTCTGAATAGGATATACCGACAAGAGCCAGGGCCAGTGAAAATATGTTCAGATTTTTAAATATGATGACGACTGGAATATGATTTGTACTAAGGAAGGACACAAAGTAGTTTACATTAATGCTTGCCTTCTAATGCTTACAAATCTATTTGTAACTTTTGTTTTAAAAAAGCGATTGAAAACTATAAACAAAATGATGGAATAGATGGCCGCACGTTTTTCGGCAAGTAGGGCTTGATGGATATGATTTGTAGAACAGTTATCCCAGATGGAAAAACAGTACTCCAGAGATGATTAATAGGATCGGAGGATATCGTTGGTAGACAAAATAGGTCTGGACTCTTTTGGGTAGCTCAAGTTTCAAGCTCTACTTCTTAGTTGCTGAATATATCTGTTGATTCCATCAAAGGGATTGTTTAATATAAACTCCGAGGAGCTTTTCACAACTTGAGCTGGCTAAAGGAAATTCATCAATAGTGACGTTCATGTGGTTATACTCTTAGGCAGTTGCTATAAAATTGGGGAATGTCTTTTTGAAGCTTCGAAATTTTAAAATCGTACTGAAGTAGAAGTTTTACGCCATACTTTTAAAAGTTGGAATCGAGTGTATTTTTCCATATTGAAGGATAGTCTTGAAGGTATCGTTTAAAGCACATCACATGTTGTGCCTTAATAGAGGATTCGATATGAACCATTTTAAGTCCACCCTTTTCGAAATCTCTAATTGTAACAAATCGTTTAACGTTTTCTTTATCTTTCCATAAGAATTCGAACAGTGGAGAATTTCTCTCCTTTAGCTTTTAATCGTTAAGAAAAATTGTCAGATAGGTAAAGTTTTCATGATTTGCACTTTGCCGAAAGCTGATAGGTTTCGCCACCTCCAGAAATTCAAAGATTTTCTATGGAGTGAACAACTTTATCGTAATTCAACTTGATTTTTAACGCATCATTTTATGTGAAGAAAACGTCTAGTATCTTTATATAATTGTTGACTATTTTAACGTTAGGAATAATAGCTGGTGAGATTTTGTGGTTTTTCCGGCTAGCCAATATACTTTAGTTTTATCTATATTAACTTTAGACCTGAGCGTGCTTCAAATTTTTCAAGGACTTTTATCAAATTGTTGAATGGGTCTTGTTTTCTAGAAACGCTGTAAGATCGCCAGCAAAGACACTTAGTTTTGTTTCCTGATTCCTTACTGAAATCCATTTTATATTTTCCTTACTGCGTATCTTTATGACTGGTACTTCAATGGCTAAGATGAATAGGTAAGCAGATAGTCACTCGCCTTGTCTTACTCCTCTCTTGATTTCAAAATAACCGTTTGTGTAGCCGTTGTTCATTATACAACTGTTGATATCACAGAAATAGGTTTTAATCCAATTGATAAATGATGGTCCAAAGGCAAAACGTTGCAAAGTTTTGTAACTGAGAAAGTTCCAGCTGACAGAGTCGAAAGCTTTTTCAAAATCGATAGCGACTAACAGTCCTGGCGTGTTCTTTACTTTTTTTGTAGTGCATAATGTCCTCAATCGTTCTTAGGGCATCAAACTCTGACCTCTCTTTCACATGGACACATTGGTTAAAGTTTATAAGTATAACACTATGCATCACTCTTTCGACACGTTTCGCTAATGTTTTAAAGCCAATTTTGGTATCTACAATAATGCGATATATCGGTCTCCAATTGAATATATAAATCTTCTGTCTTTCTCTCGTTTCTCTAACAGCTTAATGATAGCTTGACGCTGAGAATTCGTGTTTATGGGCATAGTTTAAGCAGTCAACTATGACTGTTTTCCAAGCAAAGGCCTAAAACACTTCTAAAATTCAGCTGTAAGTCCATCATTTCCAGTCAAACGATTCCAGCGCTTGGAAACATTAATTAACGGTTAATTCACCTTCGCAACATCTCTTTCTTCATTGTTGAGTGATATTATATTGTTTTCTAAAAATATGCTCTTAAGTTCAGTTGATGGTTGTTCGATCTTTTCATCATACAAGTTTTTGTAGAAATCTTCTAGTTTTTTCATCATATCTTTCGGGTTCTTTTTGGTTGCCTTTTATTTCAGCAACATTATAGTTGTCTGTACAGTTTCAATTAGTTTGTTTTGCCACATTATAAATTTTTCTCACACAGCTTTTCGATTTGTTATGGTTTTCAAGATTTAGAAAATATCTAGTATTTTTCTTCTTCTACTTCCGGCAACGTTTGGTATTCATAGGTTTTTCATACTCTGCTTTACATATTTTTAAATGTGTTATGGTTTCAGGAGTGGGGTCACTTGCGACTTGTTCTTCCGCTTCTTTCAACTTGTTTTCAATGTCACGCAAATAGTTTTTTCTTTGTTACACCTTTTCTCTCCCTATTTCGTAGGAGTCTTATCGCTCACGTCTTTGTATTCTTTGACCATTGTGGGTATTTTTCGCTTATCATTTTAACGTAGCTAGTATCATTGATAAAACTATAGAATTGAATTTCCAATATGATGGGACTCTTTTGTGTTTCTCTACTCTTTTGAAAGTAAGATTTAATGCAGCGTGGTTTGTTTTAATAGCCAGAGCAATGTCCGCTGCGACTACTGACATCGTCATGCAGTGAACCACTTAAAAGCCAAGAATCAACTCGTCTTTAAATAAACGGGTTTTGTCTCCATTTGAGTTTTTTTTCTTTTGCTTCTGGATTTTTGATTTTCCAAATGTCGATCAAGTCAAAGTTCCCTTCGATTTCCTTAAGTTTCTTGACACTTTCTTTCAAAATTGGTTTGCCTCCTGGCCTTCTTTATAGTGTCAACTGCAAACCAATTGTCTTTTTTTCTTGCAGTTTGTTAAGATAAATGTATTGATACAGTTGATAAAAAAAATTTTGAGAAGAAGATAATTAACGCATATAAAACCGAAATAACCAAACGAACAAGACAGCTGGATTATTTTTCTGCTGGTTTCCTCTTGGCATATTAGAAAGACACTCTCCCGCCAGAAAAGAACCCCCCATAATTTGCAATGTGCATGGGTAATTTTATTATTCTATAGTTTTAACAACCACTTTATGGTTTGCATATCTGTCCTTGTAAAGGTACATTTCAATGAGATTCAGATTGTCTGGAAAGCTAAACTCCAAACATTTTTTTCAAGAACTGTTTATGCATTTAAAACTGCACTTCCCTTTAATAACAATTGTAGCCGGACTTGAATAAAAGGAGCACTTAAACTGTTAATTAGACTGACCTTTTGTTATTTATGTTCACTCAGGTACTTTTAAAATTTCCAACACTGGCGAAAACAGTCCGTGCTGTTAAACAACGGCAACCTTCAAAGTATATATCAAAACACTTGTCAGAACAGAAGAGATAGGACCCGTCAACACTCAAAAGTGTCAGCAACTAAAATACGCGGCGTGTTTGACTGGTTCAATTTATATGCATGAATATATTTTGAATTCGTAGGTCGGTAACTTTTAATATATCACAGCCAGTGGCGTAACCAGACCCATTTTCAAGTGTAAGCAAAAACAGCAAAGTGAAGCGAGGGGCTATCTATCAAGACCTTTTAATAGGCAGCGACATTTTGCCTCTCTCCCAGACGTAATGCGGAGATTTTTTGGCTCAAAATTTTGTGTAGGCAAATGCCTTTTTGCCTAGAGGTAGCTACGCTACTAACAGCTGCAAAATGTCAGTAAATTAAAGTTCAAATTATCCAAGGAAAACTCTTTCAAAATACAGTGAACATCCGAGTATATCGTTAAAACTATCAAAATCCCTCACTGACTGATTTAGGGTTCGTATCAATAATAGCCGTTCATCATTTGTCCAACATAATGAAAAGGACTTTTGAACAATTGAAACACTGCCTAAATTACGAAGAAGCCGAATGCTTTGGTAATTAACTTTGCGTATTTTTCATCTTTTCACCCTAATTCCAATCCATTCTCACAGCTTGATTCCTTTTTAATGTTTATGATCGGATATTAAAAAGCTTTTCTACAGCATCTGGTTTTTGAAAGCAGGAAGTTATCGCGATTCAGTTAATATTTTCGTGTAGGGAGAGACGTTGATATTATAAACTTATTGGATTCAGCCCAGTCCAATGTGGATAAGTATTTAAGTTTAGACATTTGAATTTATAATATTTTCCACATTGGACAAGAATAAATCCATACACGCTTTTTTATAAGAATCAGTCAATTTTGGCTGAGCCCCATTGTTCGTACCGTAAACGCTTTAATTAGCGTCCCCTCTAGAGTTTCAAATTTCTAGCAATTTCAGATGGGACAGTTTCAGTACTTTCTTGCAAGTTGTGTTTTCAATATGTTGATGATGGCTCTTGACTTGCAGTTTTTGAACACCGATTAATCATGTTTCAGAGACAGAGTTTTGTATTACAGTATACTATAGGGTTAACATTAGGATTATAACGTTTCACTTGACACATATTTGAGTGTGGATTTGATGTAAGATCGTGCATACAGACAGTATTACTATCCATTAAAGATTGAAATTTCAGAAATAAAAGATCATCGATTTTGGCTCTCAACGAGTTTCCAATAAGCGCCCTCTTTCGTCTATTGAGCACCCCCTAGCTCTAGAAGACCAGAAAATAAATAAGTGCCCCGGGTGTTTACTGGAGTATTTACGATAATTTTACTTCATTTTGAGCCTCAATTATTCTTAAATTGCCAGTCTTGCAACTTATACATAAATTACACGCTTTTTATTATGAGAATCAGCAAATTTTCGCTGAGTCTCGTTGTTCTTTTCAAATTATTCTTACAAAAAAGCGTATAACAAAAATATAATCTCCGAGGAGCTTTTCACAACTTGAGCTGGTTAAAGGAATTTCATCAATAGTGACGATAAAGCGGTCGCAAATTTGTAGTTATTGTTTCATTCTATTCCAGGATAAGCGTAATTTTTATTTTGCCTGTGTGAATCGTCATGCTTTGTGAAGTCAGAGACACACAAATTTATACTTTCAAATAATCTTTTTAGTATACCCAGGCCCCTGTAGGTACTCGGCCTCCAATTTATCTTTTTTAACAATAAAAGAACTGAGCCAAAGGCCAAATTAAGGCCTAAAGACCTTCAAATTATCTTCAATCAGTTTAGGGAACTATGAGTGCTTTTAAAGGTTGTACTTCTAGCTGTTTTATGCCAGGTGACCACATACATATAAAACAAGCATCGGTTAAGATTGCTTAACCGAGCCGGTAAAACTCTTAAAGATTGTAAAAACGATTCTAAATCCTTTTGAACCTTGCCTTGATTTATCTGACGTTCTTTATCCTGATACCGTTCTCTTTTAATGTAATTGTAATTGTAAGTCGTATATATAACTGATTCAAACCGAACTTTGAAGTCACATGTTAAGTTTGCGCAGTTGACGAATGGCTGTGCAGACATACAAGAAATTCTTTGTTACAACCACATAACTTCATTTGTATGCAACCTGCCGTCGTTCATCATATGCTGACCGTATCTTAATGGCAAAAATTATGTTATAAGTCAGCTGCCTTTAAAAGACAGGAACACCCAAGTCATTTTTAAACGACTATATCCATACACTCCCCTACAATTTTATTTTGTTTAATAAACAACTGGGGCCGGTTGTTCGAAAGGTGGTTAACTTTAACCCTGGGTTAGGCCAAAATTCAAAGAGCAATTTCTTCACCAACGAATATGTTTCAGTTCTTATAAAATACTGTTCAAACTTTCCGTAGAAACGCAATTGCTAAACCCAAAATGGCGGCTCAAATCAGTCTGTAAGGTAGTAAACAAAAACATGAACTAAAATATTTAACCCCCGGTTAGTGTTAATCGGCTTTTGAACAACTGGGCCCAGAGCTCTAACATCTAAGAGTTCATTAGAATAATATTTTCGATATTTGATATCTTTCTTCACTAGGTTACTAATGCTTACAGCGATTGGAAGTCATCAACAAATTATAGTCCATTTTTCAATATTAAGCCCATTAACAGAAAAGGGTTCTCCTAAAGAAACCAAGTCGTCTGATAGACCAAAATAGTGCTTAAATCTCATAACTCTGTTGTCTTTTATCGCAATTGAGCAAGGTTCTCACTAAAATAAAGTCCGTTTAGCTGTTTTAAACTTGTTTGAAAGTGCAAGGTCGATTTTCGGGAGTGCCCAGAGTTTACATTACTGAAAAAGATGTACTTGACCTTTTTCATAGTGTCAACTGCAAATCAATTGTGTTTTTCTTTTGGTTTCAATAGTAGTTTATTAAGATAAATGTATTAATACAATGGATAAAATATTTTCAGAAGATAATTAATGCATATAAAACCGAAATAACCAAAAGAACAAGACAGCTGGGTTATTTTCTTGGCATATTAGAAAGCCACTCGGTTCTCTCGCCAGAGGAAAAAAAGTATAATTTGCAATGTGCATGGGTAATTTCATATTCTATAGTTAACAACCACTTTATGGTTTGCATATCTGTTCTTGTACAAGTACATTTCAATAAAATTATCGGGAAAGCTAAACTCCAAACAATTTTTTCAAGAACTGTTTATGCATTTAAAACTGCATTTCCCTTTTTAAAATAACAATTGTAGACTTTAAAGAAAAGGAGCACTTAAACTGTTAATTAGACTGACCTTTTGTTATTTATGTTCCAAATGTTCACTCATGATCAGGTACTTTTGAAACTTCCAACATTGACGAAAACAGTCCGTGCTGTTAAACAAAGGCAACCTTCACAAGTATATATCAAAACACTTTTCAGAACAGAAGAAATAGAACCCGTCACTGACACTCAAAAATGTCAGCAACTAAAATACGCGGTGTGTTTCACTGGTTCAATTTGGATGCATGAATATACTTTGAATTCGTAGGTCGGTAACTTTTGATATAACACAGCTGCAAAATGTCAGTAAAATATATTCAAATTATCCAAGGAAAACTACTTCAAAATACGCTGAATATCCGAGTATATCGTTAAAACTATCAAACGACCTCATTGACTGATTTAGGGTTCGTATCAATAATAACCGTTCAACATGTGTACAACATAGAGTGTGTCCAACGATTTGTGCCTGGAGTGAAAAGGACTTTTGAACAAGTGAAACACTGCCTAAATTACGAAGAAGCCGAATGCTTTGGTAATTAACTTTGCGTATTTTTCATCTTTTCACCCTAATTCCGATCCATTCTCACAGCTTGATTCCTTTTTAATGTTTATGATCAAACGATCGGATATTAAAAAGCTTTTCTACAGCATCTGGTTTTTGAAAGCAGGAAGTTATCGCGATTCAGTTTTTAAAATATTTTCGTGTAGGGAGAGACGCCAATACTATAAACTTATTTGATTCAGCCCAGTCCAATGTGGAAGAATATTTAAGAGCCGGTTTCTGTAAATATCGAAAATCGAGCGACACTCGCCAAAATTTCGATTTCTTGATATTTTGCCCAAA
>JANSTQ010102649.1:0-14252 GCA_026167885.1 Bergia puertoricense
CCCCCCCCCCCCCCCCCCCCCACGAAAATTCTTGGCTACGAGCCTGTATTGACCACTCGTGTTATTTGTTTTGAAGGGTAGAAATGATTGGTGTTAAGTCCTAACTTTTGAACCCATATTATCAGTATCGTTCATTTTGAAATTTTTGGGATTTGAAAACATGACCGCTAGCAGAGGAGGAGTTGTATTATTAAAAAGTCTGTATCACGAGAGCTTTTTATCAGTGTACCCTCCGCTGCATAAGATTAGTCAGTCAGTAATTTTTCAATACAATAGAGTTTTCAGTACATTCAGTCAGTGGAGTTTTTAACGCATTTTAGGTTCAAACGTTGAGAAACTATTGATAATCAGTTAACATGCAAAGTACTTTAGTAAGCTCCTCCCTTCTCCCTCCGCCTTTCCCTGTTCCTTGTCCAAATGACCCCTCCCTTGGTATTTTACTATTTCAAAACCGCGCGGAAACTAAATCAAAAACCTCTATTTTCTGACTTCTGACAAGAAAAGAAACAACTTTATAGACTGTATTTGCGATGTCTGGTACGTGCCTTACTGCCCTAAAGAGTCGATGTCGCAGCAGGTATGATATTAAGTATGCATGTAACAAACCGTTTAGATTTAATAGTAAAAAAGAAAAAAATATATAACGTAAAATCATGTTTGTAAGTCCCCCATTTATACGTACATAGTTAACAAAAGCTTACTTATATGTATTTTGTTATCAGATGTACAGAAGGCTGCAATCATTAACATTGTAATCATTAGCCTTTCAGTGAGCAAACGTCAACCTTGTAGGTTGAACTTAAGCGCGCAATTCGCTTTCAATATACACAGCTACCTTGAGTTATTGGATACGGGTAAAACAAAAATTAATTAAATAACATGTAACACATTCTCTTGCAGCTGACCCTTGTGTGACTAATCCCTGTCACAATGGAGCCACTTGCAGGAAGCTGGACAGCAAGTATAAGTGTGTGTGTCCCGAGCACAGCACAGGCGGCAACTGCGAAGATCGTAAGTGTGCAGTTACTTGGTCACATAAGTACTAAAATCAACATAACAGAACCGTATGGCACAGGTTAGGTAATAGGTAATGTTAACATTTAAATGAAGACTGCTACGATACTGATTAGCATGATTGTAATGTGAGACGGATTGTTCTACAGAATGTTGCAAGTAAAAGTCATTATAACTGACACGTAACTTTCAGTCTCGTTCAAGAGCCATTTTCGATGAATTCACCATCACGTCACAAGATTTTCAACAAAATATAATGGTGGACGTTATTAGCTACAAAAACAAGAGTTTAACTTTGTCGGTGCCTGGTTAAACTAAATATGATCAACAAGATCACATTACGTAAAATAAGACCTACAACAATTAGGTGTTATCAGTTCTCAAGCTTCAAAACGCTTGGCTTACTTTTATTTTTGGTCCCATTTCAATCCCACAATGCAACTGTAATGGTCTGATACTGTCCTCACTTGTGAAATCAACCAACATTTATAGAAACGTTTTCATTTTATTCAACACAGAGAAATAACTCGGTACCTCAATCTGTAGAAAGTTTGACGTAATGGTGAAATGAGGCAATCAGGATAGAAAAAAAACGAGTTTGCTGTTTAACGATTTGATGTTAAACTATCCGCGAAGTCAGATAAAAGCTGTACCGATTCACTATTCTTTGATAATGTAATAACTTGGCTCTGTGATACTGAAAGCATGATATGAACAAACAGAAAAACTGTTCATGTGACTGAGAAGTAATGGTTTTTTTTCGTCTTCAGCAAACCCAATTCTTGAATGTAAAAACAACTTCCCAAACTGCCTGGTCTTTGCATCTCAGACGGGTTACTGCAATTCCAATCGAAGGTTCATGGAAAAGCAATGCCCAAAAGCCTGCAAGTTTTGCAGTAAGTTATACAGTTCATGTACTCGCACAAGCAAGTTTAGCAGCTTGCTGTCCATAGTGTTAAGCTGTTTCAGGCGCGGATCCAGGAATGATTGGACTGAATTTGAAGTTTGTTCAGTTAAACTATATTTAAAAATGCGAAACATGTTTGAACATGGTTAAGCTGTGGCTTATAAAATCTAAAATCTAGCAAAAAGAATTGATCAGTAAAATACTGCAAACCTGTCTGGAACTGCGCCTGATGTGCATGTATTCACGTTTGTATGTGTGAGATACGTGTCTCTTCTCCACTGTCTATTAAAATCTTATACACAGCATAAAATCACGCACGTTTCACCATCATAACCTCACCGATTCACGTTCTTACCCGCACCGATCTAAGCGCTTGATCAACTAATGTTTAAAAATGGCTCCAATTCAGTTAAGTTTAAACAAAAACCTTGCGATGAGGATCTGGTTGTTTCTTGTTGTAAGTAACTCAATTAATGCTGTAACATAAAGTCATAATACTCAAGTTCGTTTTCTTTGATGTACTCAAGAGATGTGGAGACCGTCTGTTTTCATAAAGACTTTTTATTTGTGCACGCTCGTTAACTCCCTTTGACTTTTGATGAACTCAAGGTTAAAAAACTGATTGAGTTTCTTCTCTTACCAGCGACGGCACTTTGAACATCTTTTAAAGAAAAAGATTCCAAATTTCGAAGAGGTATTTTAATTTCTCTCAATCTGACTCAAGAAATCAGTAAACAACCTTTAACAAAGAAAGATTTTCTGATTTTCATTAAAAGAATAATACGAGTGCTAACCAAGTTGTAGAATTGCACACATTTTTGGTAACCAGCTGATGATTAATTTCTGAGCAGCATTGTAGGTGTCTGTACAGTTGTAATTAGCAAATTTTTAAGTTTATTAGCCCTGGTTTTCACAAGCGACACAAAAACAAGCGCAGGAACAAGAGTAAAACCAAGAGCTCTTATTGTAACGTGAAAACGGATTTCTTGCGCTTGCTTCAACAACATTCTTATGAAAACGAAACAGCCTTACCCGCATGAACAGACAAGATGACGGTGAAGGCAGAAACAAGTGATTCTTGTGCTTGTGTCATAGTCGTTTTAACGAAAGCAAGGAGCTTGTGCTTGCACTTGTTTATGAGATTGTTCTTGCGCCTCTCGTTAGAACTACTAGACTTCATTCTTTGCAGCTGACTGACGGTACTAAATTCTTTTATGAGTCAAGAAAATTACTTAGTTATGAATGGATTCGTAGCTTAGTTTTAAATAGCGCATTTACAGTTGAGGCAAAGGAACTAACTCAATGTACGAGAGAAATCTGTTTTAATGTTTATTTGCGTTGTTTTCTATTGTTTCAGCCAATAAGAACATTGAACGAAGTCTTGGAAACTGATAGCAGTTTTATTGTAATGCACGGTCAATCGGTCAATCCGCGCCTGTCAGCCTGTCAAGTGCTATGCAAAATGTAATCTATTTAACTGACATAAGTCAAAATTGGTTCCCGATTTCAAGTTAGCATCCAACATATTTGCTTAGAGCAATTTTATTTTTATCTTTTTCCAAATTTTCCGATTCTTTGTGGTTTTATTTATCGACACAAAAAATGTTCAAAGCACCGTCGCTGGTAAGAGAAGAAACTCAATCAATTTTTTAACCTTGGATTCATCAAAAGTCGAAGGGAGTTAACGAGCGTGCACACATAAAAAATTTGAATTAACAGAATTCCAGTTTCAGTTGTGTCATTGCTTTTGGTGATGTTGCTTTCAAAATTGTCTCAAAAAGTCAGCAAACTTCGCCCGATTGTAACCAATTCAACTGAATGCTATCTGTACCATTTGCGTGAGAATTTTCGCGATTCGCTTCTACGATAATTTAAAAAACTTAAATGCTAGCCTCTTTTACATGTTTTCTCCCAGAATAACAAATCCCTTTATGAGCCAAAGTTTTTCTCATGGGCCTCATGCTAGATACGATCGTTTGTAAGATAGAATTGCTACCTCAAAAGACAATTCACACTTCTGACTTACCATTGACATACATGTATTAAATTATGTGAATAGACTTTATCTTTGTCGTACGAGATCTGAGCGACAATCTGACTACATGTAATTGTTTACTGTAAACTCAAACAAAGTGGATTCAAAAGGATCATAGACAAAGCAGTCGATTAACTGGCTGTTACATTTTATGAAAACTGTTTGGGCTACAACCAAAAAGTCACGGTTTTGTTTACCTATTTCAGTATCAGAGTTGCACGAGTGTATCAAAGAGAAAATAGTTACATCGAAGATGATTCGGTTGCACCACTGAAGCGGCTTTAGGTTAAGCTCAAATTACATAAACTTAGTATCTCAAAAGGATTTAGGTTAACCATTTTTGCACAGGCTGATGTGCTTTTCAATCTTTTTAATCGTTCTACTCCTCAGTAAATCAGTTCAGTATAAGAGTATAATTTTGAGCATATCAAAGCTGGGATACCTTCACGCATTCCTTCTACATTTCTCTCTTTCTCAATGAACCGGTCAAATAAAAATATAGAACATATCTGAACGGGTGTTGAAAGTCTGTTATTAAAGTTCAGCGGGAAAGGCTGTGAAAACAAATAGGGAGTTATTTACACTTCACTAAAACATTTTGAACCTGTCCAATTCTTATAATTCATGTTTTTATGTTCACACACACAGACAGACAGAAAAAAATGTCCGTTTTAGCAAGAGTTTATACACAACTTAAGATCTTAATTTTGCCAATATCCAAGAATGTAACACAATGCTAACGGGCTTGAAAGAACAAATATCTCAGGATTGAAAAAACTAAGCTTATTCGTGTGAGTACAACTGCTATCAATTTGACTGTTTGAAATGTTTTCATTAACATAAAACTTGCGTGCGAAAGAGAAGTGAGGTAATACAATTTTTCAGGTGTAATGTATTCAGGTCCAAACGTATTTCTGATAAGAAAAACCCAGAAAATCTGGAACAGTTTAATGAGCATTTAAAAAATGATGAATATTCGTATAGATAACCCAATAGCAGGACCGGTTAGGCCATGTTTATATTCTCGAGATAAACCCCTGTAGCGTCCCATACATGCATGCCGTAAATATCTTGATAATTCATCTGTGATGTAGTGTCTTTAACAGTACCTCATGTAGTGTCATGATTACTGTACAATAAACTAAACTTGCTTTGCAATTTGGACAACTTTCAAGACCCTTATTACTTATTGATGTTTGTAAACACTTCGGGTTGTGTTTTAATGACAAATCAAGTCTAAGAAACGAAATACTGACAATGAAGATAAACAGAATTTATGTTACTTTGTTTTAGTTTAAATATTATTTCTTTTATAAGAAAAAGAAAATTGTGAACATCGCGCCCTGTGGGGCTTGTTTTAAGACTAGATTAGACTTTAAAAATTTGCATATTTTTAACACCCCGAATTACCCTCGACAAAACCAAGAGATTTGAGCCACTCTTCTGTTATTGTTTGGCTTTGAATTGGTTCTTAGGTTATCAAAATTTCGATTCGATTCCGTCAAGTTTAAATTAATTTGTTCCGTGTTCATGTCTTGTGTGTTATCTGTTTGTTTTGGCTTTGTACAATCTTGAAGGCTTTAACAAGCCCTGAAATAGCAAAAGGAAATGACCATTCTGATTGATGTATGTTTAACTCACTGAAGCTGCATGACTACAAAATCATTCACAGTCATTTTAAAGTATCGCCGTAGCTTCGGCTTCGTAAAACAAGTCCTTTAAAGCCAGTATTTTGATATTATCTTACATTTCAAGAATTCTTTATCGATCTTTATATGACATTCTAACATTCTCGCATAAGAGTGTTGTACATGGAACACTTCGTAGTTTTTAGTTTGACACTATTGGTAGCTTGCTAAGCGTGGAATATCAAAGTTTGTGTGAAAATCGTTCACAGCAACAGCAAACCTTTTGTTGACTTCAAACAACACGAAAGGGTTGCTGAGGTCCCACAAACTACTACTACTATCCGATTCTCGGCTCTGTCTCGTTCTGTATTTTTCTATTCATTCGTATTGAATAACACGACAAGCTAAAATTACTTCATAAGCCCGGTTCGCCACAACGCTTTTAACTACGGCATATATACACAAAACCAAAGTTTAAATAAAAGCATTTGTTTGAAACCGGAGTTAACCGACATTAAAATCACCAAAAACTCTTCCAGTTCCCACTCCAAAAATTTTCTGGTTCAGTTTTTTTATAGAAGCTAAGCCAAAATAAATGAATCCGGTATAGAATCAATGAACATGGTCAAATCAGTCTACATAAATTTTTTATCATTTTTAGTTTCCTATGCAGTTTAGTACACTTTCTTAGTACAGACGTATAAAAACTGAAAGATGTCCAGAACGGAAGACGACATACTTCTTAATTCTCCATCACCGACAGCACCGTGCAGAAAAGATTAATATTATCATATCTGTTTTAAAACTTTGTGGCCTTGTCAGTATGGAATCAAACTAAGCAGATCTCCAAGCATCGCCACTAAATTCTAAAATTTTATCAGTCAACCTAGCTCACAGTGAGTTTGTGCAACAGCGACAGAAGAAGCTATGTTGGACTTTTTAACTAAATTATTCGTTAATGTAATTCCTAGAAGATCTGCTTTAACATCCCTCAAGATGTGGACTTCAAGGTATGAACTGAAAATGCGGCACAAGAAGACAAAAGGAAGCTAAACAAGAAATTTACCGTTGTTCTAACAAGTCTCCAGATTTAATCAGATTTTTAAGTTGTGTTTAGGTAAATGATCCATCATCTAGGCAAACTGGATTTTTTTCTACCGAGCTCGATTTTAAATGCACCTACTCACAAAAGTAAGACATTAGTCATTAACGGAAAAAAAAAGGACTCAGAAACCGTTTATGATCCCCATATATGCATGCAGGTCAATTCAAGGAGATTAAAAAAGAAGTGTTCTTCTCACTAAACGATGGGTCAGTTTTCCGTTCCCGGCATTTCCCTTTGATTCAAACGGATATGATTAAATTAAACTGGGTGATCGTACGCGTGAATAGCAATTGCCGAATTGGTCCTGCATTTATTTAACCAAATAGTTCACTTAAAACAAGGTCGGAAGAGTGGCACTGGAAGAATATATCAATAACCCGGCTTGAATCGGTTTCGCTATATATCCGAAAGTTTGGACTACTTATGATGTATATCGTGATATTTACTGGCCTTATTGCGTGAAAAAACGCAAATGTACAAATTAAACCTCGCGTGTTCTCACCATGGTGATACCGATTTATTTTATCTACAAGTACAAGTGTTTTGAAGTGATAAAGATTAAGGAACTTTGTAATTAAGCATTTGGTTCAAAACTAATCTTCAATCACATGTCACGAAAAAATTGATGGTGCTTTAATTGGTGGAATACGAATGAAAACCAACCTGGGAGGGGAAAATCTAGTTTCATTCATGAGCTTAAAATGAATTAGGAACAACTCAATTCTTTCTTTGTCATAAATTGCCGTTATTTTCCCCTGTTTTTCATTCTAGTGCTTCAGTACTTTTGTGTTCAAACGAATTGCAAACTTTCATATCAAATTTATTAATCTAAAGTTTTCTTGCAGTCAAAAAGTCTATATATAAATAAATAAACGGTTTATCAGGATGTTTTTATTTCAATACCAAATGACAGGGAATATTTTCTGGATCAGTCTTGGCGTCCCTTAAAAAGGAATCTGTCAAAAATTTAATTGAAATCGTGACTAGAGTGAAAAGACCGGCAAAGTATCCTATCTGTCTAATCTTAGGCCTCGCGGTTGTGTTTTTAAACCTTTTAAGGTTTAAAGAAACTTTCCGTAGTAACAACTGACTTTCATGGCAGGCTGTATTGAAAATGCGACTTAATGCATTTTGAAAAACGATAAAAAACGTACTTTTAAAATTGCTTGGCCAACTGTTTATGTAATTTTGCGTCGAAGCTATATAACGCCCTAAAATTGAACTTTGTGCAAACATCACACATCTAATTAAGAAAATGAAAGTATGAGGACTGAAGGAGTATTTCTTCAAAATCCAGGATAGTCAGAGAACCTCTGATGGATTTTATATACATACATACATATATATTTCTTTCTTATCTCTCTGATGACTTAGCCTATAAGACTGAGGACTTTTAGCTGCAATTTTTGACAGAGACAAAAGTATACAATTCGACAGAGAATTAGAGGCATGGCTGGAACTGTTTTCAACTAAAAAAAGAGTCCGGAAAAGAATTATCTTGAAAAAGATCAATAATAGTTTTAAATTAGGCTGAAAATTGTTGTAGTGCCTGCAGAGCTATGTTACTACTCGTTTGATGAAATATGCAGTAATGTTTGCAACAGATAAAATTGTTTTTTTGCTACCATAGATTTTATCAACTAACAGGCACTAGGGTAATTAAACGAAACTTGCCCCTTGTGGATAAGTAACATTCAAACATTTGTTCGTTGAATGACCAAATATCTTACAAAAGCCGCTAATTTCGGTGTCTTTTACGACTGGCTGCTGACAAAGACAATGAGCCTCACGCCTGCTTGAACCATACACATACATGCAACACTTAAGATCCCCCAAGTTGTTTATATTTAATCTATTTCTTGACAAGAAGTTGTATTTGAGCCTGTTCTTCTGAAAAAACAAAACATTTCATAAGAGCTGAAAATATTAAAAAAACGGGTTATCTTATCATGCTGCGAAACCTCATAAAAACTTCACCAATAATGAAATCAAACAAGACCATATGTTCAAAACTTTTGATGCTTTATGATTCAAGCTAAGCTTTTAATATGTTCTTTGGAAAGTTGCCCTTCACGGTACCCCATATACTACCATTTTATCCCACTAAAGAAATCACATCAGTATGCATATATGATATTGCAAAACAGCAAAAGAACTATGTTAGAAAAATATACTCTGGTTTTGGTTTTCACAAGTCCTTTTTCATAGAAATCCAATTAAGTTTAATTTTAAACTACAACTCATAATTAAACCACTCGTCTCTGCTTCAAGCTATCAGTCGGTTGCTTGGCTTACCTCTGACGACAAAGGAAAAAAACTGTGCGAGTTTCCTGTTGATAAACTAATAACACTGTTATAGCTAATTTTAACTGTAAAAAATCGTAAGTTAATTTTACCCTTATCACTTTCCCAAAATATGTTTTTTAGCTTTTCATTAGTTTTTGAAGTTAAACTACATGTTCGGATTTTTATTTTGAGTTTTGAAAAGGCTTTTCTCGGAAATCGGAAGATACAACATTAAATTTTAATTTTCACAAGCGACTTTCGAACATAGTTTAAGAAGAAAATAATTAAAAGTTCCTACATTTCGTTCCGAGTGGTTTTTGTGTTATATAATAAATAACACGGATTATCTTCAGCGCAATCGAAAACATGTCGTGTTTATTGGTGTTCCCGGAGTTCAAACGATGATATTTTAAAAGATATTTCATCAAGACGTCGTGCGTAATATGGAAATTAATCTCTATTTTAAATTTTAGTAATTGCATTTAAAAAGCTTTTTCTCAGCGAAGTTGTTCATTGGTTTCCGCGAGGCGGGCACCTGTTTTGCGGCTAATACTAGAAGGCCACTGTTTATCTTCCGGTGTTTGGCAGGCTTGAAAATGGCGATTAGTGGCCTATTTATTGGCATTTGGCCGAGCTGAAAGATAAACTGGGCTTACCACGGACACGTTTGGACCCTCACTGAAATATCAAAGAATATATTTTGTCTCTTAAAATATTCTGCACTGCACTGCACTCGCACTCATCACATATCCGAGCACTGCAGCCTTTTCGACTTCATCCATAACGACTTGTTAAAATGCGAAGTTTCTTCCATTTTGATACAGCTTGAGAAATAACTCTTAAAACCAAACTGATTTCCTGATGGCAACATTATTTATTCTTCTTGTGTGTGTTAAATTTTGTGACCTCGTAGGCGGAGAGTCCTCAAATGTGAGACAATCTACGCTGGCTTCGCGAATATTCCTCGTCACTTCGACTCCGGTAAAGGCCAACGATGGAAGAACGGTAGCAACATTGAAACCGTCGTTAAAAGTCACTTTGCCCGACGATAACGAGCTTTCTAAACCGCATGTGGCTACACGAACGAACGAAGCGGCCTCCATGCACAAAAGCAAAGATTCAGGACCGAGTACTTCTTCGGGGTCTGGCGATGGTGCAATACGGATTATATCCCAAACTAAAGATTTTCACCTCCAAACAAATTACGCCACAAGGCTGAAAAATTCTGGGAAAGGTTCAGTACAAAAGGCTTCCAATACAATTAAAGTGAACCCCGCTTTATATAAATCCTCTGTGAATTCGCAACAGGATTTGAAATCAAGAGACTCTTACGTCAAGGTTTATCAAAAAATTTCATCATCGAATCGAGTATCGCAGACATCAGCAGTTCCTGAGCGGAAGAGCACTAGAAGTGTTAGTAGTAGCGCGTCAAGTGGGAAAAACAACATCGCCTCCAGTCTGCATAGTGATTTTGGGATCAAGTCGAGTCCTTCTCTTCCCAATATTTTTCCCTCTCCCGAAGTTCATGTCATTCGGACATCAAGAACGACCACTCTAGCTTTACAACCAACACCGTCTCATTTGTATCCTTCTCACGAAAAACCCAAACTTTCTGTTCTATCGAGCTTTCCTATGTCTGTTCATGAAGGTATCGCTTCTTCTAAAGTTGCTTACGATGAGAGGTTACCGTTATCTTCTGCCCCAACAGGTCCTGACATCTCTAACAAGTCACCAACCACGAGGACTCTTACCAACAGTCTAGCTCAAACTGCTGTCCCTCCCGTCCCTCCCACCACCTTGAGGCCGTTGTCCTGCGGTGGGGGTACCGGTGAGGCATGTGTATGCTATAACTGTCATGCAATTAACAAATCTAGAGAAAAGTGCTGTACTAAAGCTATTAGTCCAAAACGACTAGAACAAGGGATAATTATGGAAATTGCTGATATCAGTGTGGGGAAATTTATAAAGCTAGAGGATACGACGATCCGGGCAATATCGCGTATTATTACACGCGAGTGTAAAATTGGGCGGAATTGTGGTTTGCCAGAAATGACCCGCACATTGAACAGATTTAGGCGAGATGTTAACTCCGAGGTTATCAAAGGCTCGCCTCAAGTAAAGGCAGTAAAGCACTCGGAAAAACACCAAATGCTAGCAAGAATTAAATTCGACCAGAAACAAAAGGTCAAGATTGTAGTACGTCCTTCGTCCAACTCCATACCAAGACTGTCCAGCACAACGGCTGGCCCCTCACTTGCTTCAAACGTCCCGGTTAGACGAGATACCTCTAAAGGGAATGACAGCTTCACTGCAAAGGTTGTTTTCTTTAGTATTTCTGCTACTCATCCCAAAGCGCGCTCCATAGATGCTGCGATGTACTCCACTGTTACGTCCGGGGCCAATACGACGCACGTGGTAGACAGTAGAAAGTTGTTAACTATACTAAACGGAAACAAGGCAGCCTTGGAGAACAAGTTAGACATTACTATCAAATCGTTCAGGGAATGGAAGGCAGATGAAACAAGTGCACGCTTGTCTCCCAGTCCCACGGACATGTCACGTTCAACCCCGTCAGGTACGAGTTTGTACCCGGGATCCTGTAGTTTACTATCAAGCTATCTCTTGTTTTGTTTCTCAACCTGTCAGTCTGTCAGTGAGCGGGGCTACACAGGGTTCGTGCCCAGTCTCTCTCGGTCTATTTAGAGACCATAGCTCCTAAGCTCAGTTCTTTTTGTCACTTCCTATTTTTAGTTTGGATCTTTTGTTTACAAGTTAATCTCTCGTGGATTAAATTATTGTGTTACTTCTTTCTTTTTCGTCCAAGCGGTCGATCTGACCAAACATTGCACGTCTGCCCTGTGTGAGTCCCCGTTCATGACTGTCAGCAGATATTTCTGGCGTGGGATGCGCAGTCTTCCGTCTACCATAAAACCGTGCCTTTGGATTATTTGCGTTAAGTGAGAATCAAGAACAAGAGAAAGTCTCGTGATTTCAAAATGGTCACGTGACGTAACCCGGGAATAGACCACACGGGGTGGCGTGCGAAGTTACGTCATCTCTTCGACCTGTTTTGACGAAATGATACTGTTTGAACAAATACTTTTCTAATTTAGTGAGGCAAAAATACTTACCGTAATACCGGAATATGCAACAAAGTCTAGACGCGGTATCCATCTTCGGTTTCAGTGCGCGAGGTATTGAATGCCTGTTACTAAACACATTGTGTTCAGGTAAAACTGTTTATGGACCAAAGTTCAAATTGTGCATGCGTTTGTACACTGAAATGAGGAAGTGATGAGAAGAGGCGAGTTGACCTGTTAGTGTTAGTTGTTACATTACAACAGAATATTTAAGGGCTCTTCTCTCTGCCCTTCCCAACTCCCATCCCTATATTAAGGAATTAAATCATTTGTACGAATATTTATTGAAGACTAGAAGCAATTCTAGGCAAAAACGATTGAAAACAAATTTGCATTTGACTGATGTTATCCGTTACAAAGAAACTGCACTAAACACGCACAGCTGTGTGGCAGCCACTCATCAACAAACACATCAATTTTACTAAAAAACAAAAAACAAAAAAAAGATGCAATGTTCTCTTTACCGAATGACGTAAAATTGTAGGTTTTCTTTTTTTGCCATTAAAGTGATGATGGTAAACTCTTTTAAAAAACTTGTTCCTGAAAA
The DNA here is from genome assembly GCA_026167885.1 of Bergia puertoricense. NCBI lineage: Eukaryota > Metazoa > Cnidaria > Anthozoa > Zoantharia > Parazoanthidae > Bergia > Bergia puertoricense. The sequence continues at coordinate 12,663 of JANSTQ010102649.1, forward strand.
GTTTACAATTGACAACAATGTGTGAAATGATAAAATGGACAGGGCTGAGTTTAACTATTAACAATGAAGTAGGAGAGTATTTACGTTAAGCAAGGCAACTATTGAAAGCGTTGCAGTAATTCATGGTTACACTTGTTGTATATAACAGATTGTTTTACTATAACCCACAAAGCTAACAACTGATGCTTTGCTAAGCAAATTAATAACATAAACTCTAGAAAATCACATGTGAATGAGTTAGTTAAAATACAGGCTCCTCCTTAACAAACAAAATCCCAATAAAACTTATGGAGATTTCCCCAAGCTACTTTTCAACTTGCATATTTCTATAACAAATTAAATTACCATAGAATAATTGATCATTATCAAAGGTTGAGAAGTATTTTAAATTTTACGATACTCATTTAACTCTAAGTTGTGATCCGAGTTTAGTACGTTTGTGCGAACTACTAGTAAGTCGCTTGGTATACATTCTGCTCTTAAACAACATGTAGTTTCTTTCTTAAATATCACAGAAATCGAGCTGTACAACTACTTTTATTTCTCTGGGATATTTAATGAATCTCAACTTGTTTTTATATTCAGCCGAATTACCGGGTGCGGAAGCGAAGATAGGTGATAACGGGCAAACAATGTCTCGCAAGACGTTCGTAATCGTAGTATCAGTTGGTGCCGGGGGGTTCCTGCTACTACTGTTTCTCTTCGTATTCCTCCTCACACGCTGTACCAGGTAGGATACTATGTTATACCGGGTAGGATACTATTGTTTGTATCAAGAATGAGACTACGTTTATACCAGGTAGGATCCTATAGTTTGTACCAGACGGGGTTGTGTGGCTTGTGTCAAATAGGATACTATGTTTATACCAGGTAGGATTCTATGGTTTGTATCAAGTATCATACTGCGTTTATACCAGGTAGGATACTAGGGTTTGTATTAAGTATGATACTAAGTTTATACCAGGTAGGATCCTATGGTTCGTACCAGGTGGAATAGTGTGGTTTGTGTCAAGTAGGATACTATGTTTATACCAGTCAGGATCTTATGGTTTACATCAGGCAGGTTTCTATGTTCATCCCAGGTACGTAGGGCACTGTTTAAGCCTGGTATGATATCATGGGTTATACAAGATAGGATCTGTGATTTATGTATCAGGAAATCCGTACTAGGTATGATTGTATGGTTTTTGCCAGGTACAGGCATTCTGGCTGGCTTGTGACAAAATTCAGGGGGAAAATTAGGGCCTTTTTCTCTGAAAAATAGGGACTTTTAGGGAAAATGGCAGGAAAATAGGGTTATTTTTGGGCTTTTATTTAGAAAACAGCAAACAATTCTGCTTACCTTTCTACCAATGATATTCAAACAGAAACATACTCAAATGAAAACTAGTCAAAGAGAGATACAGAGTGCAATTCCCATCTTGAAAATGCCTGACATGGATTAAACATCAGAGTCTTGAAGCCACAAGCACTGTCATCACTGTCGTCGAAGAAACGACAGAAGCAGATTCCGTGTCAAGCACTTTCAATAACACCAGTTGCATTCAACCATCATAAAAAAGAAAAAAAAGTAGGGTTTTTTAGGGAAAA
>JANSTQ010102760.1:0-14250 GCA_026167885.1 Bergia puertoricense
CCCCCCACCCCGCCCGGTGTTGAAGGTTGTGTGACACTTGTTCGACTTTCAGTAATGAATGTATGAAACTTGTTGTAAACAACTTTCAAACATTGTTCTTTTGTTCAACAACTTTCATTAATACTGTGCTTTGCTGCAAGAAAATGGATACTAAAAAATGGTCTTTATACAATATAAACCATGCACTATCTTACTAGTCTTGTTTTTTCTAGCATTTAACAAAATGCTTAAAGTGTGGTATGGGGAAAAACTACAACAGAAGGATTAGAAGAAGACAAACTTTTCACCTTCAGTATCTAATCCAGCAAGTATGTTGTAAGTGTAGTATGGGAAAAACCGCCTGTAGTACAGAACTGTTGACAGCATCTGGGCAATCGCTGGGCACCTGCAAGACATATTATTATAAAATAATAATATTATAAACAGTTTATCTGGTAATTTGTGTATTGATAAAATTTTAGAATAACATTTTTCTGTTCAATCGTACAAAAATGTATGAAGGTCACACAGTTACTACACATAACATTCAAACATTCAAAACAAATTTAATTCTATTTCCCACAACTCACAAAACTTGATATCTCAGGAAACGTTACTATAAGAAACACAGAAATGCAACCATTACAAAACCATGTGGATTAAGTGTCTGAGTATTGCAGTATTGCTTATTTAGCTATCTTGGGCACTGGGCCTTCATCCTAATTTCTTAAACAAAGGAAGAGTTGGTACCTTGTTCAAGCTGATATTAGGCCAAGAAATAATCAAATGCTTCATGTTTCGATATCAAATTCCCTCTCCTTTGAATGTGCCATAACTAAATTAGCACCTCCACAAAACTTCTTAAATTGTATTTAATTTTGCTACTGACGCTACTTAACTACTGTAGGCTACAAACAGACTTACGTCATTTTCTTTCCATGTTCATGTTCATACATCTAAAAAATATGAAGGTTTAAGAATTCAGATTTTAAATGCAAAATAATATTACCGTATTTTACGTTCACAAGCTGACTCATATGCAAGATGTGTTGCACTACACGTGACCAATCAGAAAATAATATCAAAATGACACAGTTCCACTTTGTTTGAATTTTGAAAACTCAAACATCAGAGTTAGAACCTAACACTTGTATGATTATCCAGATTAACATATCTCGCTTGTTGTTATTTGTTAACTTCACATCTAATCTACGTAAAGAAACTCAACCCATCAATGAGCATGACTTGATTTACTTGTTTGTGAACTTATAAGGTTAAATAAAATGATAAACCTTTGAAAAAGCAAGTATATATATTATACACTAACTAGACAGTAACAAGTACATCAATGTGGAACAAAATTAAATGTACTTTAAACGACACACAAGATTTGTAAATGGTCTGAAGTTTGTAAAAAAAAATTCTGGGAAAAAATAAAAGATGAAATTGTAAAAAATTAATGTGCAAAATAAGTGAATGGCCAAACAATAAAAATATACCTGTAGTCTTGCTGTGATTAGTTTGGTTAAGGTCAGGGCATCGCCATGGAAACCACAACAGCCAAGAACTGTGGTGTCAGTCCTAACAAAAAAGTTAACAGATAGTTTAAAATGTCTGGCTTGCTCACTTAATGTTACCACACCTACTTTAATTAACACCTCAGACATCTGAACCTAAAGGCTGAATTATCCAGACCTGCCTCTGGCCGTTTTGCATGTGATTGATTCACATTTGGGTAAATATATTTAGTTATGCAATGAAATCTCAAAGTCACTTGCCTCTCAAAGTGTCAAATGATGAGTTATTAAATTTTCATCACCAGTCTCCACACTTTCTCAAGATAAAGTTGGGAGAATTTTATACTTCATCCTCTGGGAGTTTCTAGTGGATGATCAAATCTGCTATTCTCACAAACAATCAACCTTATTTTATACTGATTACAGTATGGAGAAAATAGATGTTAATAAACATGATGGGAGTGAAAAGTATGATCTTACAATGTGTAGCAATCTGATCAAACTTGATCAAATGCTGAAGTGAAAATGCTAACTTACAAAACTTGTATATAGTGTATATATGTAGCTTACAGTTTGTACGACTTGGGGCTGTCCCTTGTGTGAATTGAGAACCCTTGGCTAAGGCGAGTATCTGAAGCAATAACTGCAAAGTTTTCTCCTGAAATAGCCAACACAGTCCTAAAAAAGAAATTTGCAGGTTGGTTTTAACTATAGTTTTATTATAAATTGGGCAAATCTTCAAGTGTCAGTAGAGGTTTTAATATACTAGGGCATGGCTGACATGGGGGGTCTCATAGGGGAAGAGGGGGGTCTCATAGGGGGTCTGTGTTCCCTTGTTCCCTTTAAAATTTCGGCTTTGTTCCCTTGTTCTGATCAGTAAAATTGAGTATGTTCCCTTGCTCCCAGTTCCCCAATATATTTTCTGCTCCCTTGTTCCCTATGATTCCGTTTTTTTGTTCTCATGTTCCATTTAAAGATTTTTAAAACTGTGTTCCCTTGTTCCCCCCAAACACCTGGAAGAACCTTGACAAGGTTGTGAGTTTAGATATTTCTCTTCAAGTCAACCAGAAAAGCAAATGGTTGAATTGCAACTTCTACTGGCATACAAATCAACATCAACATCAACCAACATCATTGAATTGTTATTTTATCCTTTAGTACGTCCAAATAATACGTAAACTTGTAGTTATATACATCACCCTGTCAGTATAAACTGCATGGAGTTAATTTTGTTTCATAATTATTAATCATCATGATCAAACTAAAAACTTTGGACCTTCTTGTTATACAATTTTCAATAATTTGAAGAGCATAATATGATTGTGATTGGATGTGAAAAATGATGTGACTGATATAAATTCGTACGTTCTTTTAAAGCAGTTTGCTGACTCATGAGTGAAAACTGCCATGCCATATTCGATCTCGAAACAAAATCAGTAGCTGAACAAAACTTACCCTCCATTATGAGCATATGGACTGAAATAATGTTGTTTTGGTGCAGCACCGTAGTTAGTTTCTAAAGCAGTTTGCATTATGAAAGGCACAAATAACCAACTGAATAAGTAGTGATAATCTCGTTCTTTCTTAAAAAATGGTAGCCACTAACTTCCCATAATCCCATGCGACAATAAATGTCTCTCACAATATTTTGGTCAGCGGTTATTTCCGCCATTTTGGAAAATCGTTCGAAAAACGTGAAAACATGGTGAGTTTTTCCACTTTTGAGTTTTGTTTCACAAATGTCATACATTTTTTAAACTACCACATTGTTTCAAATTCCAGTTATTTTATTCCTTTTTTAAATCATTGGTTGGGAAGGATGTCATAGTTGAAATGAAAAATGATCTCAGGTATGTACATTAACATTGTGTTCACTGCACTGACTGACTCAGACTGAGACTGACATTTTTGCACGAGGTCTCATATTTTAAAAATGTTGGAATTGTGTAAGAAAAAACAATAGCTTCGCATTCTGCAGATAGAGAGTATATTATTGCATACTCAAAGATTGCTTATTTTTATCCTTGTTGGAATAAAAGATTCTATTATTTTGACATCTTCACCGGTATAAAAAGTAAAATTTACCCAATGATTAAATGAACGATAATAAATGTGATTATCATTAATAATATTAATAGAGTTAATATAAAATTATTTATGTAGTACGTGCCCACTGGCACTCCCCGTCGTTGTTTTCTGAGTTCACATTGCTTTTGGGATCATAAAATGTAGCTTGCCACTTGAACTTACTTCATTAGTTCATATACCCACAGTCACGCTTACAGTTTAATGTAGGTTTCACTTTTAAAGACAAAATTAAGGGCATTTATGTCGTTTTTTTGACTGGCATATGGACATGTTGTTTGGAATTGTTCTATGACCAACTTTTGATTATTAATCAAACCTAAAGTCCCTCATCCACCAAAAAGAACTAACTCGGTTTACAAATTGTGAAAAAGAAGAGATGAACTGCCTCTTTTTTCATCCTTTTTACTACTCCATATTCTCTTTTTCCAACATCAAAACACACAAAATGTAGTCCAAGCCAACCTAAATATTTTTGAATTTTACCTGGGGAGCATGCCCCTGGACCCCCTAGAAGTTTCTGCCTTCACTGCTCACATGAACCACCCCATGAAAAGTCCTGGCTACGCACCTGCTTTTTTCACCAATTCTGCCAGCTTTTAATATGAAAAACCCTGAAAACACCACTTTTGGATCACAGATACCCTTTTTGGATCCTCTTTTCAGAATTCCTGTATCTGCCCCTGATGGTGTTTTTACAGTTGTAACAGCAAAGTTGGTTGTTCAAATCAAAACTCCAAGAGGAATAAACCAACCTTGACTATGGAACTTTTCATTAATTCTACTTTTTTTCTCCTAACTCCCAGTATTCACGGAACTCTGGATTCAGTTGATCAGGTTAGAACTTTGCACAAATTTTGTGCCACTATTATAGCTATTATGGTTTTAGTATAACTATCAGTTGTGAAACTTTCACTCCAGTCATGGAACAAAATATTATCAACAAACCATAACAAAGAACTCATCATCTACATAATCCTAAAATTGCAGTGTTGTAAAAAATAGTAGTTGAAAAGCCTTTTCATTGTTCAAGAACAATTTTAAGAATTTCTTGCATAACAAGGTGTTTTAAACATTATACTGAGCTAAAACAAAAACAAGAAGATCTAAAACTACACTGTATATTTTAATACTTACATGTACATTTGATGGTATGTTGAGAAAGTCTAAAAGAGCCTACTTATGGATAACTAGCTCAATTACTGTGAATTCAGATCAAGGCGTGACTTTGTTCAGATTAAGATCAAAATAATTATTACAGTATGTATCTGTATATGTTATGGATGGAGAGGATTGTTTTAGATTCAGCCCTGGCATTGTTTTGAATTTGTCTTTGTCCTGGGCAGCTTTATTGGGGTTTAGTTTTTGCCAGTGGTATTCTGGGTACTAAATTATTGCTTCATTGTTGGTTAATTTATTGAAGAAGAAAAAAGCAAACTTGAGATGATTAGAGCTATGACATGTTATTAGTTAATAGCAGTGCATTTTCATATTTCTTAATTAATACCGTTAGTTTTGCACTGGAAACTTTGAATTATAGATTTTGTGTCTGTCCGATTTGTTATTGCCTCAAACTTACTGTCTTCTTTTTTCTTTTGTAGTTTTTGAATCTTAAATTAGCAGATATCAGTGTCACAGACCCTGAAAAATATCCACATATGGTAAGTTAGTATACATTAGTAGTTTCCTTTGTAGAAAAACTCTTCCAGAAACAAATCTTATTCTGTGGCAAAACTCATCTTGGGTGTTGTTCAAAATAATTAATACACTTAATTATAATAATTCATTATAATTTTAATTTATGCAATTATTTCAGCTATCTGTCAAGAACTGTTTTATCCGTGGTTCAGTAGTGCGATATGTCCAGTTACCAGCAGAGGAGGTAGACACCCAGTTACTGCAGGATGCCACTCGGAAGGAAGCCGCACAGACCAAGGCGTAGCATGTTAATGCAAGCAACACTGTTTAAAATACTGTCTTGAAATTAGGAACTTGAAAATATTTTTTATTTTTTTTGAGGTCAAGATAACATCATGTTGCCCACCTCACCAAAAAGAGAGTGATGCACATGTCAGTCATGAAAGATACTCTTTCTAGCTCTCTTCATTCAAAATATTTGTGAATAGATTAGTCTTAGTTACTGTATTTATTTTTGAGAAGCAATATGTACACTTTTTCTAAAAATGAAAATAAAGACACAAAAAAAATGAATGTAGAGCTCTGTCCGAGTTTAGTTGTTGTTAAACTTTATTAACAAGAAAACTTATTTATGAGACAGACACTCTTCAGATACCAATCTAAGTTTTTCAAGATGCAAATAGTACAGATGGTCTGTTTTAGGCAGCGATTAAATTGGATTGTATTATTTGTCTTATTGAGGATCATGTTATCAAAATTTTATGTTCTGGGCCAGAACACAAAGTAACAAATCACTTTAAAATGCTTCAAACCTGGACAAACATTCTTCAAAGGTCTTTTTGGCCAATTAAGATATTTTCTTTTAAAATTCTTTGGACAAATAGTTATTAACACAAAAGTCTAAGTTCTAAAAAAAAGAAATTTTGTTGACTCAAGCATGAAAGTGCCCACAATTCATATATTATGAGTATTTCATATACCCTCTTTCACACTTGCATCATAAGCATGGGTTTATTAGAACTCACAGTTAACCTGCTTGCGATGAACAGCTTCATAGTTCAGTGGTTGGAGCATCTGCCCTGGCATCACAGAAATCATGGGTTCAAACTCCTGCTGCTCAAGTTGCAGTTAAACTGAAGATATTATTGAACGGCCCTTCCAAAGTCATCCCAAACCCTAGCCTTCCTTCCTGTTGGTAAAGACCTGTATCCACCCTTGCTTTCGTCAACAACAAATGGGAGATTATCGAGTGAAAATGGGAGGATTGAAGCAATCATCCAAAGTGGGGAGGTTTGCAGCAAAAATGGGAGCTTTCATTTACAGTACCAGTATTGTTCCTTAAGCTGAATTTTTGGTTCTACTGTTTGGAAAATGAACTCGGCAACTCCCATTCTATTTTATGATAAAATGACAACCTTTGGAGGAATTCTAGTGAAATTCTTAAAATGAGTTTGGTGCACCCTTTAATTTTTGAAATTTTAAGGTGGCACACGAACTTATTGTAAGAGTTACATACACATGTTGTGCTTGAAGTTTCTGAAAAGTTTTACCTTGCTATGTTAATATAAAAAAACCAGGATTGCCAATACATTGTTTGTCTTCGAGAAAAGCAGTGTATTGTATTTTCCATTATTTTATCCTAATTTAAAATTGGAAACAACATTTGGCAATATTCTCCCTCTCCCCAAATCAAGTACCAAGGCTATTGAAAGATGGCCCAGTGGGGATACAGACAGGATGGTACATTCAAGTACTGACAGCTGTGCTTGTCTCTTAATGCTAGTGCAGTTGGTGAGATCTCCGACTGCCAACCTGGAGGTCCTGGGTTCAAACCCCAGCCTGGTCGAGGGTTGAACTTAGGGTGACCTTTTGCAATACTGTCTGTGGGCAGGGATGGTCTAATCTCTCAACATTCTATTGGGGTCCAACTTAAAAGAAACCACACACTTCTTGAAAAGAGTAGGGTAATCCAGGTGCTGTGGTCTGTCTACTTCACACAGCTTATTCCAACTGGCTTCTGGCAGTGCTCAAAGGTCAAGAAGGGACCATACAGCTGCAGCTGCCAAAGGCATGTGCATCTTAACAGGTTGCTGAAAAGCCCTGTGGGGAGCACCTGTATATATCTGTATTTATTTAATAATGCTTATACTAGCTCTCTTCTGCCATGAAAAGTTTTTCAAAGGTAAAACTGCCCGAGTGTTGACTGAGGGGGGCATTAGAGAGGTTTTAAAACCGCAAAACCACACCATAAAAATGTAAAAAAATCACAAACTACTCAGTCTTGTAAAACCACAATACTGCAGATTTGAATGAAAATTTCTGCAAAACCGCATGCAAATTAAATAGCCCCAAACCGCATCACCGCAAACCCTTACACCCCCTCTTGATTATTATTGGTAGTGAACAATCAGGTCAGAAAACAGTAGTTTTTCTAACCAGCCTTGTCTTATTTCTTAACCAACTTAAGTAATTTCCTTTTTACCCAGCCAAACCAAAATGTCATCAGCCTGAACAAAGCACATTAATGAAACCCTGTTCAAAAATGGTAATTGCCTTTAAATATTGAAAACTTGTGCTTCTTCAGTTCTTCTAGAACTGAATGAAGTATATTGTAAATATATATTATACACAAACATCACTTAGAGCCTTTAATAAAAGATATAACAGTTGGCACTTATCCCTGAATCTGAAATCCCAAGAGTATTCAAGAAGATAAAAAAAAGTACTGAAGGTATTTCAAGGAGTGTTTTAGCAAGTTCTCTTGGGTTTAAACCAATCCCAACTCCTCTTCCTCCCAACAACAAATATAGATATTCATTCAAGAGCTGTGTACACCATAACAGTTTTGATTAATGTGCAACTTTATTGTAATATACTTTTCCTTCTGAGCAAAAAATCAAGGCGTTTTCAAGTTGTTTCAACCTTGTGATGTGAGGAATTTATTCATATCACAAAATACAAGGGTACACATTATTGGACAGGTCGGAAAACAAGCCAAAGAATGGTTACAGTTGCATATGAACTTTTCTTATTGGTATTATTTTCATCTACTGCAATAAGCTTGAAACAGGCAAGGAGAACGATGATCATAGATCGATGCTCAAATTTTGTGCATCGTTACTTTTTCCCCTTGCCTGATAACTCAAACGGCTTCCCCTTATCTTTTCCTCGTAGCCTCAACCCTGAAACAAGAAAAAAACAATCATTGAGGTTAGACTGAAGTGTTGTTGGGCCAATGGGGGGTTCTCTGATATTTATAATTTTATGTAAAAAGGAAATGCAAATGAAGCCATAATTTTTTTTAAAAAATCAAGAAACTTGGGTCAAACTATAGAGTGTTTTCACTCAATCCTAAGAGACCCAAAGGCAGCCATGTTGGTGTACCAAATTAAAGAATTGGTGATTAAAAATGTATTATTAATAAAAGTACTTTCACATGACATCATGACCACCTTTAACAATACATTACTTTTTAATCACCAATTTTTTAATTTGGTACACCAACATGGCTGCCTTTGGGTCTTTTGGGATTGAGTGAAAATGCTCTATAACCCAAGAAATACCCTTGGTAAAAACTGAAACAAAATGGGCCAAAGTTCCTAGAAGGGCTTGGGGATAGACTTTTCTGGAAAAGTTTGAAAAATTAGTGCCTCTTAAACATCTTTATATATGTACCATATATTTTACCAGTCAGTTGAGTATGTTTTTTCTGGTAATTGTCAGGAAGTGTGTGTGTATGTGTGTGTGTGTGTGGGGGGGGTCCAGTGAAGCACCCCTAGATCAGCTACTGAAGTCATCTACAAGATTTTATAACAAGGCTAAAACTCAAAATACAGTATCAGTAAACATGATTAATTATCTTGTACACTTGCATGCCCACCCAACATACCTATTGCTCTTTCGATCTTCGACATGACTTGGTTGTTTGGTATTGCCTTCCCATTTTCATAATCCATGACAACTTGAGGCTTTTCATTTATTTTCTAAAGAATAATATAGCACATATATGATCATTGGCAAGTACAGTGAGAAAAAAAATAAGGCCCTGGTGGGTACCTGAGTTCTGTTTATAAAGCATGCACCTGACATCAAATTGCTAATTGAGAAAAAAAATTGTGTCTCAAAGATTTGACAAAGCCTAAAATGCCACTTACTGTTGCAAGTTCTTTCTGCGTCAGTTTTTTTTCCAATCTTCCCTTCTGGATGATCTTTCCAACATCAAGGGATACTCTTTCGTCTGTTATAAAGAACTATAAACTTTAATTTAAATGCACACTGCACACAGCCATGATGTTTTTGAAATAATAAGCAAAGCAGAGTGTAGCCTGTGCTGTGACAGGGAGATGCATAGTTTTTCTGGTAAGTTTTAATTTACAATTCAACACATTCACCTTTTTTGCTACATGATGATTTTGCTCAGTTTTCTATTTTGGAATTGTAAGATTTTTACTGGCATTTATTGGGCCTTTTAACCCTTTCAGCCCCAGCCAGTTTATCAACATCTATTTTCTCCTTACGATATCAATACAAAACAATTTGTTTGGTGGTGAGAATAAAGGAATTGATCACACACAGTAAGCTATCTAGTATGAAAAGTGAAGTTCTCCCAAACTGTTTAAAAGGAACATATGGGCACAGTTCAGGAGAATTTAACAACACGTCAAATGTCGTCTTTGGGGCTGAAAGGGTTAACTGAAAATTTGTGATTTTGACCAAGGCTATTTAGAGGTGACAGTTTAGCACATGGTATGTTGGGGACTATGGATTGTGTTTTCATTCACATCTCAACATTACTTCTGATCTGATTATCAGAGAATCCTCCTGGGTTAAGCAGCATGAGAGTGCTACCTCTAAATAATCAAATGAGATCACCAGATTACAGTTCTTGTAGCAGCACAAGACTTGAAAAACTGAAAAAGCATTCAATGAATGACAAATGTTACTTACGATGAAGTTCCTCTGTCTCTCTATCAAGCTTTGCTGTATCTTTGTTTGAGCTGTGTTGCCTGTTTGCACCAGCAGCAACTGCATCAATGATGAGAAAATAACTCCATCACTGTATATAATTATATCATCCTCCAGGACTCAATATTAATGCTGGCCTGATGGCCCAAATGCACTTTTTACCCCTTTGAGCCAGTACGGGCCAGAAACTTATGAAGAGTAGTAGCACAATGAACATTGCAAGCAATTCGCATGAAATTGCAGAAGGAGAAAGGTAATAAAAACCAAAAATTTTTCATGTCAGACTAGTGGACTTTCATGCTGGGCCAGTAAGTTTTTCATTTTATTGGTCCAATGGGCCAGTGACCTAAAATTATTATGATTGAGCCTTGATCCTCTATTATAAATAAAGGAATGTTTGGGTAAAATTGGAAATTCTCAGCATCTTACACATGATGACAAGTTATATTTTATACTATTCAGTTCAATATCAACACATTTACCCTCCCCCCTCCCTACTCCCTTATTCCTACCATACTTTTTCTAAATGTTATTTCTTCTCCTACTTCCACTTTCTGGCCTCCCCCACCCCCTCCCCCCATCATCTTAACAAAGACTCCCCCAAATACAGTCTCTTTAGAGGTAATAACTTACATTTTTGAGTGGTGTCAATATGCCCACCCTGTCTTTGAGCAGCAGCAACTGCCTGCAAATATATTTAAAAATATGTTTTTTAAAACCAAGTGTTGCCTCGGATCTTAGCATCTTAAGTTGAACAGGAAAATGTGGCTGGCCACAAGCACACTGAAACTGACCTGTTTTGAGCGCATTTCAGCTGCCCTGGGATTTCTTTTCGTCAAATATGTTACAGAATCCCAATCTGACTCTGCCATTTTGATTATATTGTAAAATCCGACAAATTTTGAGAAATATATATTTTACTCTATCAAACCACGGATGAGTCACAGAATGTTGCACGCATGCGTGTAACCACCTTGATATTGCATTATCGCGGGCGCGGATGATGAAACTTTTCGTAATTGCCTCACTTTCAGGATTTCAAAACTGAAAATGGCGGATGACACTGGAAAACTTCATTTAGGTTGTTTTTGAACTTTTAATATTTGGGACTTGTCCAAGTTATTGTAAACTAATTAAAATGGGTAGAACGAAGGAAGAAAAGTTGTTTCAGTATATTAAGACAGGATTATTGCACCGAGTTCGATCTCTTCTCAAAAAATACGAGTTGGATTTGAACGAGATCGTCGATGACAGTGGCCGTACACCTTTACATGTTGCTTGTATTCTTGGAGACGATGCAGGTGTGAGATTGTTGTTAAAATATGGAGCACATACTAAAGTAAGAGACTATTTGAATAATACACCGCTTCATTTAGCGATCAAAAATGGCTTGGAATTGTTAAACCCTAATGTCTACCAGGATATTGTCAAACCATTGATTCGAGCAAGCGACAGGAGAATTCTAGAATACCGTAACAATGAGGGTGAAACAGTTGAAACTTTACTTGTAAAACTAAAACATTTTGTAGAGAGAGAGAAGAAAGAGCGACAAAGTCATTTAGAAAAGGAAGAACAAATGTTCAAAGAAAGGCAAGCAAAGAGAGAAGAAGAAAATGAATGGACGGAGAAACTGAGACACGAGGTGGAGTGTGAAGACTTTTATTTGCGTGAGAACTGTGATGAATTCAAATCGGAGCCAGTGTTTGAACCGTATGACGTTTGGGCAGATCGTATACAAAATGAAAGAAGAGAAAAGCATAGGAAAATGAATGATGAAAGACAGAAGGTTAGAAAACAACGCGAGTCTGAATGGGTTGAAAATGAGGCGCGGGAAAGGACAAGAAAATTGGAATCGGAACACTTGGCATATGTACAGCAAATGAAAGAGAAATCCAGAATAAATAAAAGTGCTGTAATTAAGCAAGATTACAAAGAAAGATGCAGAGATGTTTTCCAAGGTATAACTGAAAAACGAGAACTGCATTTTGGTGACATACCATGGCCTTGTAAAGGCAGTGTTAAACAGATTATTAAGGTTTTGGTGGACTGGGCAGAAGTAGAAGGAAGTGAAGAAGGGAAAAAGAAATATTTGAAGGAGCAGCAGGTTGTATGGCACCCAGATCGCTTTCTCCAGAGGTGTGGTGAAAGGCTATTTAAAGATGATAAACAAGAAATTGTGGACAGAGTCAAGGAAATTTCTCAATGTTTAAATGCCTTAAGCAAATAAATATCTCAGAGGAAACATTATTATTGTACTGTGGTGTTGAATGGCTACTGCTGTGGTAATCAAAATATAAAATGAAATTGTAATAAAATTAAGCATATGCAGTGGTAGATCCTGAGGTAGTTCACTGGGTGCCTGCTGACAATTTCCTGAGAATACATATGTGAAAGTACTAAAAAGTATTGAAAGTAGCAAATTATGCACGTATGGCTTGGCATTTTGGTTATACCCCCACCCCCCACCCCCCACCCCCAGCAGCTTCATTCTTCCTCTCTTGACTGACCAGAATACTGAGCCACACAGCCTAATGGCAGCCTTCTTTGTAGGCTTTCTTTTCTTTTCTTTTACCGTGCAAGTGGCAAGTTGAAGGGATTACGGTGAGCTTAATCTGCAGGTTTGCAAGGCATGCAGGGTACAAGTCACATGGCCTAATGACATTTGAGTTTTCTGTAGAAGAATGCACACCTTTAGTTCCTCAACTATTTAATTTTCAGTGAACTCTCCCCCTACTTCTGCTTTTAAGCTTGCAGGTTTTTCAATTCATTGTGGTCATTGCAAAAATTTTTTAGGGAATACACTGAATCCTTTCTTGAGCCATGTGGCTCATAAAAGCTTCTGGTTTCCATAGTGTTAAGCCGATGGAAGTCAGTGACTCCCCAAGGGCAGGACACAAATCCATTGCAGGTTAGCACCCAGCAGAAGCTGTTACCCTTTTACACTGCTGAGGCGACTGGAATTCCAGTAAAGCGTCTTACTCGGAACACAAGTTGGTGGTAAGGCCAAAGTTCTAGCTCATGACCTTAAGGTTACGAGTCAGGTACGCTAAACACTTGGCCAATGTGTCACTATTAGTTTGTTACATTTTATTATATAAGTACCATTGCTGTTTGGTTTTTGTCAAACAAGCCTCCATCCATGGAAAGAATGAAGTCAACAGGGGAAGGAAAAAACGCTTGCACATAAAACACTGCAATAAACACAGCATTACATACAGAGGTTATAGATGTGGAATACAATCCTGGGAGGGAGTCTTCACATGTCGACATGATAGGGATGCTTGTTGCATTTTTAGGGGTCAAAATCAGGACAAGTATTTTTCAGGGTTTGTCGGAGAAAAATCTTGGTTTTGATATAGAAATGGTATATTTTAGGGGTATGCGACATCAAAAGCAAAGAGAGAAGAGCGCTTTTCTCAGTTTTTGGTATTTTTTAGCGGTCTTTTACACAATGAGGTATTTTTAGGGTAGTTTTTCCGACGAGCATCCCTATCACTTTTACCCCGAGGAACCCCCGCCCTCCCCCCCTGGGAACACAATTATTAGAGAGAATAAAGACCTATCGTATGAGTAGGCTATAAAATCTGGTTAGAAACTTAGGCAAAGAGTCAAGCAGCTGTGAGTTCTAAGCAGTTTGGTAAATCGTTTACATACAAAAGGAATAAAAGTTGTCCAATAATCGATACTGTGTGTGTGCAATGTTAGCTCAGCTGATAAAATCTCACTACTGCTAACTTGAAGGTCCCGGGCTCGATTCCCGGCTTGGCCATGGGGTTCAATATTTAGGTGACCTTCTTTTGCCACACCGTCCTTGGACAGGGACGTTAAGCCGTTGGTCCCCCAGATGGATGAGGAGCCACTCTGTGGAAATGTCGTCTGAGTGACGTCATCATCATCATCATTGTTATTATTATTACTTGAGCAATTCCACAGATAATAGCCCCTTTGCAGCTAGAGATCACATGGTACAAAATTCGCCACACTGGAAAGCAAAAGAATGTGACAAACTCCAAGACAAAGGTTCATCAACTAGAAAAACGTGATATCACGCTTTTCTCACGCTTTT
>JANSTQ010102871.1:0-14242 GCA_026167885.1 Bergia puertoricense
AATGACGTTTAGATCGGGAAAACCTCAGTCTAATAATGGGATCCAAGAATGAAGGAGAGATGTGAAGAGGGCAACCATCCTCTCTCCTTCCCGTATAACAGCGCCTATTGACCAAACGTTGACACGCTTATGGACACGAACTAGGGGGAGGGGGGGGGGTATCATGATTGCTGCTTGTGATTTTTTTGGATGTTTAAAAAATAACTGCGGTACCAAGACAAGGAGAACTCAAAAAAAAAGTATGAAAAAAAGTACGATTCCTGGTTTTAACGGTTTTAGTGGACTGCGCTGAACACAGCAGTAGTTTCTATCCGATTAGGTCGTATTTAGAATGTAACGGTTTTGAATAGGATAAAACATGTACATGTAACTGTTGATAGGAAAGAAAAACCATAATTCTCAGATGTTAATTATCCTAACAAATATCTAAAAGCAATTTATTTTTAGTTGCAACTGCCTAAAGTTGTTCCATTGTACAATTTCAAAAACACTTCCAACTGACAAACAAAGTAACCGAAAACCTTCTCGAGAAGAGGTATTCACACAAAAGCATTTCGTGCAGGAAGAGTCACAGGGAATAACTCAAAATATGACACTTCAAACTTAACTTGGTTATTAAAATTATACCCTAAGAATTAAGACCACAGTTAAGGGTTCACGTCAGTTTTTCGCCGTGAGATACATGTAGGAGCAGTGATCACCGTTCGATGGTTAGCCGCGAGCGACAGTTTTTTAGGCTACAACTACTGAAGCTCGCAGATCTGCAGACAAGTTGATTCTTTGCAAACCATCATATCATCAGGTCATCCTATTTTAATACATCTTAACAGTTGAAATTAGAACATCTGCAATCTTTGTGAACAAGTTACTGAGCAATGAGCAATATAAGTGTAACCCTTCTGCCATAACTTTTAAGCGCAAACTGAAGATACGCTTTTTTTATTATTCAGCTTATTATATTCGTTTTTGTACATCTTAGGTATATTATAATTACTTATGATTACATTGTGAGTAATTTGTAATGTAATACTCTTCTTTCGATTTTTGTACTCAAATAGTTAATTTTATGTTTTTAGAATTCTGGTATTTTTAGTCCATATATACAATGTAAAACACGCTTGCGTATTCTGTTGAGCATGCTTGTGTTTTAAAAAAACTCATTTTCTGGGTCCGTCAATTGTGTTAACGTTTAAATTTGCCTTTTTCCGGCATTTTGATTGGCTAAATATGACGCGTATACGTTCTGTATTGATATATCGCCATATTAAGCAGATAATGGCGGGCTGCGCGCGTAACATCATTCAGTTGATTTGAATTTTATAAAATATAGATTTCGCTTTAAAACGCATAAAATAAATACCTTTTCTCCGGCGAATTTTGACTTTTATAATTGAAATGTGAAGAGCAAAGTTTCGTTTTCGCGTATATGCGACCCCAGCGTAACATTTCAAACTCAGTGTGTGTCGAACAATGGTTCAAAACTCACAACTATCATTCTTATTAATTTAATAGAAGTATTGCACAAACGGAAGCGGAAGTCAAAGACGCATTCCTTCAGCAAGAGGGGAAGAAATTTAGCAATGACAGGTCAACACTTGAGTTCAAAGGACCGATATCGTGTTTCTCTTTAAATGCCTTTGAGCGCGATCTGTATCCGGTCCTTGTATTGACTGAAGGATGTCTTAAAAAGTTAAAAAGAGGTTTATACTTTTATGTAGAAATCGTTTGTCACTCGCAGATGATACATATGGAGTGCATGATTCGCCTGCCGAAATTAAATGGCTTCCCTTGTTCGTTTTGTAATAAATATTTCGGTAACAAGTCGTCTACAACGAGTTCTTTTAGTCGAGGGAAAATGGGGCGAAAGAAAGCGAGAGTCGCGAGAGGAAAAGAGAGAAGGAGGGGATGGGAGAAGGGGTAGCAGAAAAATTGCTAAAACCATTTCCTTTTTAGTCCCTCCCCCTCCCTTTTCTCTTCGAAGAATTTACTAAAATAGTTTTCCCTGGTTATATTTGTAAACAACCTGGTAGCTAGCCAGTCCGAACGAATCTTTGTTTTGTCTCAGTCACAAAAATAATGCCACACGTCTTGTATTTCAACTTCAAAAACTGTTGGGGCGTTTTTCCATTCATTTTCCATCCATATATATAAAAATAGCCTCGTTTTGTTAAATGTTTTGAAGATTTAGGCCAGTAAGATGTGTATTTACTTCAAAAGCTAAGCGTCTCACTAAAACAGGTTTTCATCCACACGATATTTTTAGTAATATGCGGATGCTATCAACCCAAAACTTTAAGAGACGACACTAAAATATACAGAAAAAGAAGCTAACTTTAACATTCATAGCGAACACTTTTTTTAAATAACAAGAAGTTTGATACATAATAACCTCCCTCGTGTTATATCGGATGATGGTTTGCTAAATATCGAACATTTATAAAGAAATAACTTCAAATATCTCAATCGACAGCCATGAAGGTCATTGTTGTCTTTGTCGTACTCGCCTGCGTGGTTTTGGCTTCCGCTCGCTTCACTCCTAACAAGAGGGTCCGGCCCTTTACACGGTAAGGTGTTGTCGAGTCTGTCCGCTCTCTACTGCACCGTTTGCACGCCCGCGCGTGCATCCCCAAATATGGAGCGTGCACCCACGTCGATGAATGCTGCGACCCGCCTAAAAGTTCCACTAAGCTTTGTATAGAGTACTGTCCCAATAGCGGTTAATACTGGAATGCCTCCATCACGATGAACAATCTCTGGTGTGAGTTAAAGAATTAAAGAATTATTTTTTCCTTCCAAAATAGAACTTGTAGTATTTAGCTCTGCGGCTCACAACTAAAATTTTCAAGGATAAACACGTAACTGAAAAATCGTGTTCGGTTAAACTGAGTTGTGACTAGTTTAGTAAAGCACAATAATATCGTACAAATATTTTGCTAAACATTTTACGAGAAATAGTAGCGATAAAATTATAGAACGACGTTTCGACGTCTTCATGATGTCATTGTCAAGTCCAAGTACGAGTGATTTCATGAAGACGTCGAAACGTCTTTCTACAATTTTATCGCTAAAATTTCTTGTGAAATGTTTATCAAATCTTTAGTTAGCCATATTCTCAAACATTTTGTGTCACGAAAGGTTTTCTGTCTTTGTTCTTTTTAAACTTTGTATCTGTAACCCAGAGGTAAGGGTTTAAGGGTTGCTTTTGCCTGCTTAGTGAGCAGAGATTCTTTGGACCACAAAGCTGTGAACAAAGCTGTGCATTCTCATGTTGTGCACATCCTTCCAGAGCAAACTGAAATTGCGAAGAGTTCCGTCAAGAGATGCAAAAGACAATTGATAGAATGTTAGTTTGGTAAGGGAAGTGGTTTGGAGTTGATGCTGCTGGTTTATCCTACATTGTTATATAAAGACATTTATTTTTCCTTTGCTCCATTATCACTACGATTGTTATGGTGAACTAAGTTTTAGATTAACAAATCATATAGATCAATATTTATCTGCAGGCAACAATATGCATAACTAATAGCTTCATCATTTCATAAACAAAAAAAATAGTATGCATGGTTTTAAGTGTTTGTTTGTTTGTTTGTTTGTTTGAAATAATCAAATGTATTTCTCGTGTTTCAAGAAATTCCCGAGAAGTACTCGTCGTTGTGAATATACAGGTTTGTCGCCCTTAAGATATGGTTTTGAGTCTATAATAGGTATTGCATTTCGTCTGCTTAATTTGGAAGCATGTATTGTTTCCGTGGAGAATCTGCAGACAATAAAGTTTGATCTTGATTAGCTCTGAGATGCCTGCCTCACAGAGTTTAGGATGTCGGGTAAGCAATGTACAGACTTTGTTGCAACTCAGGTTATAATCACGCATATTTTGTTTGGGTGTGAAGATGTCGATTGTTAAATATTATTATTATTATTATTAGATGTCTGCCTCACAGAGTTTAGGATGTCGGGTAAGCAATGTACAGACTTTGTTGCAACTCAGGTTATAATCACAGATATTTTGTTTGGTGTGAACAAAGATGTTGATTTCTTTTGTTTGGTCTCAAAATTTAGGGTAAAGAACTCTTTTTTCTCTTTATCGGACCTAAAATAGAGTCAGGGTTTGAAGGCTTTAGGTTGGGGGAGGGGGGTCAACAGCCCACCCAAAATAAGGGCGAGACCTTCGATTTCTTGACAAGAATGCAGCAAATAGTATTTGTAATAAAAAACTACTAGATATTTCAAAGTAGTCTCGTTGCATTTTTCAGCCACTGTTACAACGTATCTTAGTTTAATTAAGCCGCGTGGTGAAACCTCGTACACTTTTAAACTATTTACAATAGAAGCATAGATGTCTTTAGTGTGTTTGCAAAACAGTGGAATGTTCTCTTGAGTGCTATCTTGACCTTTAATTATAATTAAAACTACCTCACAACAAAAGCAACAACAATAGCAGAATTTGCTCCAACCAGTTATTTAGTACACAGAAATGAAATGCGTTTGCATTGATAAACGCATTCCACTATTACCATGAGTATAGGTGTAAATTGTACCGAAGTAAAACGAAGCAAATATTTGAATATTTGCCACTATTAAAAGACAATTGTTTGGATCGCCTAGATTGTTGGTGTCAGTTTACAAATTGTCCAGTCGTTAATATTTACTTTAATGTTCTTACTAGTTTGGTGATAAAGCACCATAAAATGTTTATACTTGTGTTAAAAATATGCAAAGTAGAAATTTAGAACTTTTGTGGGAAAGCTATCCTTTCCCGAGCCAAGTGGCTCATAAGGCCGGCGCTTGCCTCCGGTTTCCGTAGTGTTAAGCAGATGAGAGTCTGTGACTCCCCCTGGACAGGACACTATTCCATCGTAGGTTAGCCCCCAGCAGAAGCTGGTACTCATTTACACGGCTAAGTTGACTGGAGCAAGTCAAGTAAAGAGCCTTGTTCAGTGGTGAGGCCGGGGTTCGAACCCACGACCTTCGAGTTACGAGTCAGACACACTAACCACTCGACCATTGCGCCGCCGAAAACTGGTTTTTAACTAACAACTTTTGGTTTTAAGCTAGTTTATTCAAATTTTTAGCAAGTAAATCTATATCCAATAACTGAGCAGAAGGAATTCCGAAAAGCGAAAAACACAAGACCATCATTTGCTATCACAGCAACACTAAATAATTATCGTAGCGGTGTCCAGTTGTAAACCAAAAGTGACATCGCAAGACCATCATTTGTTATTACAGCAACACCAAAATGATTCTCGTAGCGGTGTCCAGTTGTAAACCAAAAACGACATCACAAGACCATCATTTGCTATCACAGCAACACTAAATAATTATCGGAGCGGTGTCCGTTGTAAACCAAAAGCGATGCTCTAACCCTTTGGAGTTGATAAAGGGCCCAAATACCTATCATTTACTCAAAATGGCTAATTCCTTATGTATAGGGTGACCGAGAAATTGTAACTATAAAGCAGTCTTTGGCTAAAAGTGCATGCCCTTATCATGGGGGTGATGTTGGTGACGACCAAGGTATTTTTCATAACAAATTGACCAAGGATGGGGGTGGGAGGGGGGAGGGGTTATTATTTGGTATCCTTAAACCGGGCAGAATGTCTTTTTCTCTAAATTGGCTAACTCTTATCTTAAAATATTACATTTATATATGCGAATGGAAAATATGACAATATCTTTTCCATCTTTCAAAGAAAAACTGAAATACCAATTGAACTTGAAAAAGAAATCGAAAAGTTGCATAAGTACAATTTGCATTCAAGTGGAAATGGCAAGTAATTGATCATTGCTTGGTGACGAAATGATTCCTTTGTCTGTTTTCATTTTCATTTTCTTCTCTTAGTTTACTTTTATGTCACTTTTTGTCTTCTTTCACACATTTCCCTGCTAAATTACAGCATTTACATGTTACATAAGCAAAAACACATATTGTAATGGACTATGATTACTTCAGTTTCTTTGAATAGTAGATAGACCAAAATTGTGAATAGAAATGGGAAATGTAATTAATAAAAAAAGACTAAAATATAAATTTGCACAATTAATTTGCATAAATTATAAGTAATTATGTCAAAAGATGTGTTCATACGATTTCACCAGCGCTTGACATAGACTCCGATTTGCATCCAATATCTCTAGTTACACCTATGATAAGTAAGATACTGGAATCCTTCCCATACTCCTGGTTGTTGCGTTCAATCAGCGACAAGATCGATTCCCTCCGATTTGGCTCCTTGCAACGTTCTAGTACGACAATGGCTCTTGTGTATGAGGCATGCGATAAACCTGGGAATACAGTACGAGTCTGTTTCCTTGACTTCCCCAAAGACTTCGATAGGATCGAGCATAACGTCCTAAACAAACTCCAGCTACTGAACGTCCACCCGGTAATCATTAACTGGACTGCAAATTTCCTTTCCCACAGAATGCAGAGGACCACAGTGGGCTAGTGTTAATCTTTGCTGGAAGCGCGTGAACGTAGGAGTGCTACAAGGGACAAAGCTGGGCCTCCTCTTTCTCGTGATGATAAATGACTTGAAAACTACACTAAAGTTTTTGAAATTTGTTGACAATGCCACATTGTGGAAGATGTTGACCAGAAACTCCCGCTCTAATCTATCCACTACCGTGACTGAGCGCGAGGACTGGGCAGTGGCAAAACTCAGTGACATTAAGACCAAGGGAATGGATATTTGTATTTCAAATTAACCTGCGACACAGGCTTCTATTGTAATCAATGAACATCAAATCGACATGGTGGATGAGGCAAAACTACTTGGCGTAACGATCTCGAATGACCCCAAATGGACCAAGCATATCACCCCTTCCAACAAAAAGGCTCCCAAGCGCCTGTATGCCCTCCGCTTATTGAAGAGAAACGTTCTCATTATTGCGTGTATACCGCATTTGTATCACACCAATACTTGAGTACGCTTGTCAAGTTTGGCACCACTCTCTTCCCGCGTACCTGGCCAACCAGCTAGAATCAGTGAAACGCAGGGTTCTTCGTATCATTTATCGTAGCATGGATTACCACGAAGAAATGGGGACCACACATTTAAGTCCACTTTCTCAACGCAGATCCTCACTTTGTGAACGTTTGTTTAAACAAATGCTGAACCCTGATCCCAAACTGCACTGTCTAGTCCACAATTTAAGAAAAACAAATTACAACTTAAGAAGAACAAACCCTTTTTAATTCCTACTTGCAGAACAGAACGTTTTAAAAACTATCAATTGCGTCGATGTGTTATATTACGTTTATCTTTACTGAACATATTCCAAATAGTTAGGGTTATTCTACTCACACGAGTTTGAGATTTGATCAATCATCGAGGAAGCCTGCAGCATTCAGTTTGTTTTTTGGGTCTTTTCCTCGACGTCAGTTTTAAAATTAGAATGTGGCTCTGTTTTAGTTAATTTTTAATATATGCCAGTTCAAAGCCACCTTTAGTATTTTATTACAAGCTTTTCAATATCTAGCTCGCGTTATCATAATCAGAAAGTTTAAAAAGAAACCTTTTACAATTGACATGACTCGCACAATAACCATCTGTTTTCGTCCGCGTGGAACAGTCTGAAGAAAAGTCAGGTTTGAGGTTCGATCATTTTCACTGAGCAATCACATGCTCGCCCAAAACGAGATCAACTTGAAACACAGTTAGAATATAATTATGAAGTCATTAGTAGATAGTTCTCAACGCTAGCCGGCCATCGTCATCCTGGCCTTTAATGGCCGGACTTTCTTGTACCTTGGTGAGAAAAGAAAGAAACCTAAGAAAAGGCTCCTAATCTGGTCAGTTACAGATAGTCAGTCGGACCTAAGTTTTTTTATTCTACGTTGTTTATACATGTATTCATTATCTAGTAAAGAGAAATTATAAAGAAAAGAAGTGGAACTAATATTGAACGTATCCGGTAATTTCTCCTCTTGTTCAATGCCCTTTCGGTTTTCCAAGCTGTCACGGTTGATTGTTTGACAAAAAAATGGCCACAGTTTCAAGTGAGGCATATCTATAATTTACTTGGCAGCAAACGGAAAGAAGAAAACGCCCTTTACACACTTCAAGTGCACTTAGTATGGATGATTTGTCCTTTCAGTTGGCTTCAGCTTGCAAGCGATATCACCAGAAATTTCACTGAAATATATTGGTAGTTTTAACTAATGGCAATCCAGCTCTTTGTTGTCAACACGTGTTCTGACTAAGGGTGAATATTATAAACGTGACTGTTGTTTAATATTACATGTTTATCAACGTTCTTCAACTATCCCGCCATTCCAGATGGGATTGAAGAAGTAAGATAAACGAACAAGGAATCCAAAACCTATTTCTACTACAATTTTCTAAAAGCTGCAGTGGATTAAATATTAAACTGGTGGAAAGAAACGAGTTTGAAAGTAGTTGCACGATTTCTATTTTGTTTCACCTTTTAACCCTTTCACCGCCAAGGTTTTTCTGAAAAGCCCCATTTTTCACGGTCAAATTAGCATTTCGGTGCTCAGGCAAACCTATTTCAAAATCTCTCAGTCCAACCGGCATTTTTGCGGAGGTGTCCAAGCATTCTACCAAATGAAGTCACTAGAGCAGCAAAATGATAGAATTTCCGAGCATGCGCAGAAGCCAAAAACTCGTTTTTTCGGAAAATTTCACTCGTCTTTAAGCGTTTCGATGGGCGGCCATCCCGCTCTCCTCTTTATTTCCCCTCATTTTTATGTCTAGTGCGCTTTGCTCCTGTCTAAGGTTTTATATCATAATGATGTAAATGGTTGTGAGAAAGCTATTTTAGGGAGCTGGCAATTGAGCTCTGTGGAAACGTTGTGGTGTTAGATAAATTTCCCCTTAATATTTAAACCCAATTTTCAAGGTTTTTCTCTAGTTCGTAGAAATCGAGCGTCGTCACGCTTATCCTGGTATGGTTGTGAATGCCAGTGCATGACACACAAGTTACTGTCATCAAAGCTTTTGTGACGTCAAAACTAATGACGTCACAAGCCTGGACTTACCTGCAGCTCCAAATCTCTACTGGAGTCGACATTGGCAGTGAAAATTTTAATAAGGTCACGTCTCGATCTTCTCAAGTTGTTAGTTTTCTTCGACCTCCACGTGCTAAATTATATTAATACATCAGTAAAGATCTTTCGAATTAACGGATGTTGATCGCTTCATCAATATTGACAACACCTAATTTAATTACAAGCCCAACAGCTACGACATGGGCGTTGTGTCAGCACTATTTTAGTTCTTTAACTTGTGTTTGTTGCATGAGGGGTGGTTGCTTAGGTTGTAAACTAACACAACAACAATTATTTTCAGATATTAAAATATAGTTGCATGAGGAAAAATCTTGAAGTTGCAATCAGGCATGTTAAAATGACATAAAAAGTGGTTTGACACTGATTTAAAAATATTTATAGTTGTTGCTAAACGTTTGGGGTGCCAACTGCTCCCTTCTTCAGTAGCTATAAACTGAAAGTAGAGTGGAAACGGCATACAAGCCAATCAGAACCCTGAACAACATGTTTCCCAGACCTAAAGACAAGTGTGGAGAAGATCAAAAAAGTGATGTAGTCTACCAAATTAATTGTTGCGACTGCAACTTTACTTACTATGGCCAGACTACTAGATCTCTAGGCACTAGACGAGCTGAACACCAAACGGCTGTGAAAACCAACGACAAAATGTCCAAAATTGCTCAGCATACTAGATTACGGACTTCCAAAACATTACCATTGTTGCACACGAAACCAATTCACACCAACGGCTTTTTATGGAGGCGTAGTTTTCAATTGCTGATGATAATGCAGGGAATGACACATTAGCATTCCGGATATATACAAACCTTTGTGCAAGAAACAATAGCTCTGTTCTGCACCCGTGCGCTTTCAGTGCAGTTGTGCATTTTAAGTTTCGGTTTATAGCTACTGAAGAAGGGAGCAGTTGGCACCCGAAACGTTTAGCAACAACTATAAATATTTTTAAATCAGTGTCAAAACGCTTTCTATGTCAGTTGCCTGAGCAGTTTGCTCATTTGATCAATTTTGGGGTTCTCTAGAAAGGAACAATACAGGAACATGAATCTCATACATAGCAAGCTTCACGACGTATATTCAGTCGAGGTGAACAAAGTCGCACTGTCTGCCAATGATGGCAAGAGAATAATACAAAAGGATGGTATTCACACCATAGCTCATGAATACGGACAATGGTTTATTATCGTAAAGTAAGAAAATAAATATTTTTTATGGTGAATAAAAATATTTTTTTGTCTTAGAAATTGGATTTATGAACGAGGTTTTGTAAAGATTAGAAATAATCATAAAGTTAAAAGGAAATTTAAAATATATTTGAGTTTCGGAAAACAACAAGTAATTCAAAAGATTTTCCAACCAAGAAAGAAATAAAAAGATATAAATTTCGTTTCTATGAAGAAATAAATACTAGAGAAGAAATAATACGAGAGAGACTACGAAAGAAACAAAGAGAGAGACGAAGTTAAATTGGACACATGAAATTTTTTTTCATATTATCATCCCATTGGTATTCAACTGTTAGAATTTGCTGGATACCCACTCCATGACACAAGTACTGCTTGTTTAATTTTTCGTTTCGTTGGCTTTGGGACGGCAGCTTGGTAAGTCATTTTGAGCTTTTTACATATTTGTATTGTTACAAACGTCTGAATTGCCGTCTAAGTCGGCTTCGTACATTTGTTTTGATATCATTTAGAACTATTTACGTTATTGTGCCTTGTAATCTCGCTTTTCGTCAATTCTTGATTCGTTGTTTACATACTTGTTGTTTACAATTGTGTTTCAAGCATGAAACGGTAATTCAAGCAAATCGTTCAAGCCAAAATTCCGATCAAATTCGACGCTTTCATGTTAACTTCTTTGTGAATTCTATCAAATATCAAAACTGTCCTTCATGTCTGGAAATAAAGAGTGAACTTGAACATTTCCACGAACACTTGTCTTAGAACCTTATGCACACGGAACACTTGTTGCTGCGTTAGGGATAACTCCTCGTAAAATGTGCCTCGTATTTATTCACCAGCCAAGTCACGCAGCTTGTATGTCACTGGATTTGCGTTTAAAACCTCATCAACAACAAAGACTTTTTCAGTCCAATTAGGCTCGTATCCCTTGTCAAAGACCTTCCTCTTGTATTTGGAAATTCTTACCTTGTTACCCACCTTGAACTTTGGCTTTCCTCCAATGAGTCTTTCTTCACCATACAAGTAAAAATAAACTAAATCTTCATTGGATTTTTTGGAAGCCTCAGTTGGGTTCATTCTTGTAGAGCTGTGTTTGGTGTTATTATAACTCTAATATTTCAGACAGAAAATTCAGGTGCTGTGTCGTGTTGCGAACTGTAAACTCCTTCCACATTTTAGCTTTCATCGTACCGTTCCATCTCTCAACGACTGCCGACTTGCCTTTATTCGCTGTTGAATATAGCTGAATATTATTCCTTTCAAACAGGTTCTTGACGTGTTTGTCATAAAATTTCTTCCCCTTTTTCTGGCTTGCACCCACTGCTCTTGAATATCTTAGCAAAGGCCTTGGCAACTGTTTTACCTTTTTTGTCGTTTGAGACTCAATGAAACCATATTTACTAAACATATCAATAACCATTAAAAGATATCTTACTCCCTTGTTCCACTTGGAAAATTTGGTCTGCATGTTTGGATACAACACGACGTCGAGTAAAAGAACGTTTTACAGGCTTGTGTAACTCATTGGCTAATTCTTGAAAGACTCTTACTTGGTCTTCTGACGCCTGCGCGTGTTTTTTTCCTAATACCCAATCCAAGCTTTTGTTTTGCAGCAATGGTATTCCTTACTGCAGCATACCCCCATTGACTTTCCTTCCAAGGAATAGCATCCAAGGCTTTGACCGTCTTTTTATCCACCTCGTGCTTACACTTTTTATCATCTTTACAAAGAGAATAATCCACATCATGCTGCATGGCAAAAGCATCCGTCTTGCCAGATGGTTTCTCATATATCTCGAGTATCTTGCCAGTATTTGGATCATACTTTAGCTGTTTATCGATATGGTTATATGGTCCTGCATACTTGTATCTTGGGTTTGGGCAATTTGCTTATTGCTTTTTGAATGTCAAAGCCCTTCCCTCTTTCGCTCTCGTAAATCTCCTTTAGGTAGTCACTGTCTGTCTTTCTTTCACTCCTTGGCAGGAGTAATGAATCAAACTCAATGAACCTACCCTTGTGTTCCCCACTCCCCATCGTATGAATGTTACTAGCAAGGTTGTCATACGTTTGGTTTACTCCTTGGTCTATCATTCTACCAGCCTTGTTCTTGACATATCCCGAGGCAACCCCTCTTTGTAGCATCACTCTTTAGTACCTTCTTTGCCCCCACCTTGCCCAACTCGTATAGGCTTTTTACACCAGCGCTTAGTAAAACATCACCCAATCGTCCCCCCTTTGCAAACTTACACTTGTGCGCTCCACATGACCCACATACGCTCTTTACCATCAACCTATTATTCTTGGTATGAAAAAGCTCTTGTGAATCAGGAACACAAGACGTGTGCTTCTTTTCTTTTACGCAAAATGTTGTTTGCATGTTTATCTTATACGGAAAAAATATGTTTGGTTAACTCGTACAGTACCCAGCACCCAAGAGAAGAATGCCATTTAAAGGTCTGTTCCTTCCAAGCAATAGGCCCTCTCCTCCTTGTCCTTGTTTGACAAACCTTCTCTTTGTTACACCACAGGATGCACATGTTGTCTTGAGAAGCTTTCGGTTCATTTGATTCATGTGTTTCCGTGAAAAACTTTGGAGTTACTGTTTCTGGCAAACGTTTTCTCTTTACATGTTGTTGCTCCTCATTTCTCTCTTCACTCTCTTCGCTCGCTGATGGCGGTGGTGGCGGCTGTGGTATTATTTCATTACCTTCATCATCGTCATCGATAGGTGGTGGTAATTCATCTACGTTACTAACTACATCAGTAGAATTTACCAAGTTTAGACCGTTAACTGATAATGAAGTACAAAGTCTCGTTCCATAGCGGCTAAAAAGTCATGCGCACTCGATCCCATGCCTACTACACTTCTACTACGTTGTGAAAAGGCCATTCTACCGATTGTGAGAACAATGATAAATTTATCTCTTCAACAAGATACCTTCCCGATGTTTGGAAGGAAGCACTTGTTCATCCTCGCTTGAAGGACACCAAGCTTGATTCCTCCTTCGCAAATCTACGACCCGTCAGAGACTTGGCTTACATCTCCAAACTCACAGAGAGAGCTGTTTTCGATCAGTTACATCAGCACATATCTTTAAATAACCTATACTCACCACTCCAGTCAGCCTACCGCAAAAACCACAGTATAGAAACCACACTGCTTAAGGTCTGTAATGACATTCTACTCAACATAAACAACCAGGAAGTCACACTGTTAGTCCTCCTTGATCTAAGTGCAGCATTTGGTACTATCGAACACTCTATAATGCTCAGCCGTCTTCAAACTAACCTCGGTATCTCAGGAACTGTCCTAGCGTGGTTTAAGAGGTATTTATCTAGGCGTTCTCAACCTTTTTGTGTGAATGGCAGCCTGTCTAAAAAGTTTGACCTCGCATGCGGACTCCTACAAGGCTCCTGTCTGGGGCTCTTATTATTTATCACCTATGCCAGTGATTTATTTCAAATTATAGACAAGTATGGGTTACAGGCACATGTCTATGCAGATGATACACAGTTATATCTTTCGTTTAAGGCTGGGAACACAACTAGTGAGTGTGAGGCAGTAGATCTCATTCAGAGGTGTATTCGGGACATCCAGAAATGGATGGCAAAAAACAAATTGAAAATGAATGATGGAAAGACCAAATTTGTAATCTTGGAAACGTGCCAGCAACTGGAAAAACATTCAGTCACTCACCTCTCAATTGGTAACACCTCTATCACGACTACAGCATCTGTCAAGAATCTCGGGGTGTGGATGGACCCCAAGTTGTCTTTTAATACTCAAATGAATGAAATTTGCAAGTCGTCGTTCTATTATTTATACAACATAAAGAAGATCAGGAAGTTTCTAAGAAAGGAAAGCAGTACTGTTCTAATTCATGCATTCATTACATGTAAGCTCGGCTATTGCAACAGTTTAGGCATGTAGGTCAGCCAGAGCCACAAACCGGTTTGTTTTCTTTCCATTGTGATTACATTATATGTATTCGACTTTCGCTCTCAAATAATATTATCTTTGGATGA
>JANSTQ010103093.1:0-14241 GCA_026167885.1 Bergia puertoricense
TTGACCCCCTCCCCCCCTCCCTCTCCAAAAAACAAGCGGCCAGACCCTTTAAAAACTTACTCTATTTACTCTATCTGAATTAATTCGCTAGTAAGCGGTGATACGGTATCGGGAAAACAGCTAACGGCTGAATACTGGTGGCAGAATCTTCGACAGCCTGTCTTGTTCTATCCAGCGATGAAACACGTTTTTCAAGATGGCTTCAAGTTTTTCATTGAGATCAGTACTCAGCCACTGTTGGCACATTACGTCAGGCGCATCTCAGAACAGGAAGGACATCCTCAGGACAAAAGGGCAGTTGTTTTACCTACATTGCCGAAAAAGAACGTTTCTGAGCAGCATAAGTTCTTCCTACTAAACACAGGTAAGCTTGCTAAATGAAGCAACGTCTTTTAAATTAAAAAAACTTCAATAGTTTAAAAGCTTTAAAAAAGTGTTCAAACTCATACTTACAAAATACACTGGATGCCTTTTAGTTATCAGAACAGCAAATGTTCAGTAATTCACTGCAAAAATGCAATTAAAAACGTCACATTTCAAACCTGACTGGCTGAGAAACAACAGAAAGCAATTGAATTAACACACGGAACAATGTTGTGGCGTATTATAGCTTGTGTACGTGACGTGTCACCAAATTGGAGCCCGGCTCATACAAACTGAACTTGTACAGCTGATGCTACTAATGTATCATATCTTACTATCAAACGGAACTCAACTCAATACAAACGTTACGACACAGGGAGAAACTGTAAACAATTTACAGAATGGAAAATAGACATACTGCTTCTTAGCAAATACCAGATCAAAAATTTTCTAACCATACTTATTGTACTAAATTCAAACCAAGTTAGCAGGATATATTCCTCATAAGAAAGGCACTTTAAAAGTTTATAGATGTACTTGTAAACTCCTCAAGGGAAGTAAGCCTTGAGCTACAGGAGATACTACGGATATCTAGGACTTTTTTCAAGCAAACAAAGATCAAAACATTATGCAGGGAAGAGAGCATCATACTGACCAGTCATTTTCTTTGGAAAACAGTTTCGTAAAGTTATAAGCAATCTATCAAAGACTAATTTGCCAAACATGAATAAAAAAAATAATAAAAATTGCAATGCATTGGGTAATTTGTGTAATGTTGTGTTATATGCTCTGTTCTCTTGATTTGTGTTGTGTTTTTTATATGTTGTGTTATATTGTGCTTTGCTTTGCTGTGTTGTGTTGTGTTGTGTTGTGTTGTGTTGTGTTGTGTTGCGTTGTGCTGTGCAGTGCTGTGCTGCATTGTATTATATTGTATTGTATTGCATTGCATTGTGTTGTATTGCGTGGCATTGCATTGTATTATATTATATTATACTATACTATACTATATTATATTATATTATATTATATTACATTATATTATATTACATTATATTATAGTATAGTATAGTATAGTATAGTACGCAAACTTGAGGATATTTGCAGGATGAAGGCGCTAGGTTCTAGCGCTTTCAGTTCCGGAGGCTAGCACACCGGAGAAAATTTTTAAAACTAGATCTGTTAAATTCACTTTCATCGTATTCTAAGGGTGGATTAATACCTAGCACTATTAAGCTATTCAAGACCCTAAATTATGAGATCGGTAAATTTATAGACGAAACAAGTTGAAATGAAAGCAATTGAACTTTAGACATCATCTGTTTTCAAGTTTCTGTCCAATAACGATATAAATAACTCCACACAAAACATCCAGTGCTTATAAATCTGTGTAGAAAGTATTCGTCATTTTATTCCTGTTATGTTTTCTCTTCTAACCTTTTTTTTTGCTGTCAAACGATTTGCAGGCCCGGGCATGCAGGTCTATAGGCGGCATACGACTCTAACAAGATAAACTGTTGTATTAATGTATTCAATATTAAAAACGTCTACCACTCTCTCCCCATTATACATCTCATACCCTCCCCAGTGTTCTCAACTAAGCTTTCTAAAACTTAAAAGCTTTTGTCTTGCTTGCTACCCGTTACATCATATGACCTTATTATGACTTAATTGGTCAGAAACATTTGTTAAAGCTTTATAACCTATATTAACCTTATGGAGTGAGTGTCTAAAACACACGGAAAGTGCTTGATACTGCTGAAGTAGATGATCGCCTAAAGGCGTGAAACTTAAAAGTTGTAACCGTTTTACATTTTATAGTTTTTACAGTTTATAATTTCATATTAACCTTATAATTTATATTTTGTCTAAAAAGGACGCATTTTTCTTGTATAAAACATAGTTACTGGGGTTTACTGTTGCAATTCATTCTTGTGAATGTTAAGACTACTAGTATGAATGGATTTCAGAAACAGGTAATTAATATTTTGCAATATTACTTTGCTTTCATTTTCGTTTCTTATAAAGTGGGAAGATTGCACACGACGGGTTATTTTGTGGAATGGGAACGTGCACAAGGAATTGGAGCCAAACGCTTTGTGCGTACTCCTTTGTATCCATGGCAACATCAAGATTATTGGCACAGCAAAGGGAATGTATCCAAGGATATAGGTCCACTTGAAACGTTTCAGGACTCGAGCCCTCTCAAAACGCACCCCTTCCTTGGTAAGCATAAATTTAAGGAAACGTTCATAGCAATCCGTCACTGTCTTGTGACTAAAATAGTTCTGCGCAAGGTATAAAATAATATTTCTAAAAACGGGTTCGTTTTATAGTAATATTTTTCATTAATTCTGAAAAAAACATTTTTAATTGTAATGCTGAGATGCATATTTTGGGACTTAAAAACTATTTTCCACTTTACCCTAGGATTTGACTAGGGGGAGAGGAGGGGAGTGTCCAAGCTTGGGTACTATCCGAAGAAGCGAAAACAAAACTGATACTCTTGAACTATTGGAACGCTGGAGTTCTTGATTGTGACATATGTTGTTACAAACCTGTCCAGAGCATCGGAATCTGACATCACAAGATCGAAAACTAATCCAGAATGGAATTTTTATAAGAAATGATACAGCTTAGAACCTGTTCAACTACTTTTATTTTCAGTTGTTAATATCTAGACTTACTGACTTAAGGTGATTTAATTTACCTTTCAACCCCATTGATCCAGGTGAAATGAAAAGCACCACACAATTTTCTGGCCTTTGCTGCTGGGAGACTGAGATTGATCTGTACCGTTTTCCCTGGTTGAAAGACCACTCGTTAATTCAAGGTGGTCCAATCCTTCCTGGAGCAGTTTATCTTGAAATGGCGTTTGCAATGGCTGCAGACAGGTTTCTCTGTAATACGGTTGAATTGAGAGCAGTGAAACTGACCAACATTTTGACGTTGCAAGAAACTCAGATTCACAAGATGAGGTTCGTTTTGATTTCATATTGCTTTTTTCGAGACTTTCATATGAAATTTAAGAATTACCAAAATTATTAACGAAATCAACAAAAATTTTGTTTATTGCTTTTGTTTTTGCAGGTTACGACTACACACTAATAAGCAAATAAACGGAGGTGATTTTCAAATAACTAATCTCCAAAACGGGACTTTGGAGCAGGTTTTGGCAGCAGGAGAGGTTTTTGTGGACCTAACATCGAGGGAATCGAATACAGTACGTCAGAAGAAGAAAGGTATCCTCTAGAGCATACTTCTAAAAACTAACGTTAAAGACTAACGATAAATTGATCCTTTGTGCAGGCTGTCGTTTTCGTGATCCACGAAATTCATGGAGCTGAGTAAGCTGAAGACGTGATTCGAACATTGCCAAACTGAGTGTTGTTGTCGAGAGGGAAAATTCGTTCTCCAAGAGGTCAAAACCCTAATGAAGTCCTCTTTGGCTTACTAATAAAACAATAGTTAGTTGCAAAAGATCAAGGTAGTTGCTGATGAAGTAGCCTCTGTGTTCATCGATCAATAAATTTCATTGTTTTTCCTGTGATAGTGATAGCTGGTGATAGGTTAACAGAAGATGCCTTTAGCCACTTTATCAAAGATATGATCGCTCCACTGGAGGAAATGCCATTTGAAGAAGCACTCCGTCACGAAGGAATCTTTGGTTTCAACTTTGGACCCTGTTTTAGACTAATGACGAAATGGTGGTGTGGAAGAGACAGAGGTAAAGCATTTGATAGTTTTCAGACATTGTTTGATCTAGATTTGTTTTCCTTTGAGAGGGAAATATAGAACAACTGAAGTTCTTTATGGCGTTCTGTGGAAATTAACAGTTCTTAGGGAAGGTGCTGGAATGTTTGGAGAACAAACCCTGCTTGATAGAATCTTATTTATAGCTTCGCCTAAAGAGGTTAAATTATCTTCGTAGTTGAGTAGGAATCTATCCATTTCGGTAAACAAAGATAACATGATATACAACAGAGGCTTTCCCTGACAATTGTGATTTAGTGAAAACTGTCTGTATTCCAGATGCTTTTAAAATTGTAAACTTAGGAATGTTTTCCAAAAACGTACTTGAAGTCATGCGCTAGAGTTTCTTTGCGGCAACTTATCTGTTTGTTCACGAAAACCTCTTTTATTGATTATATATTTTAATTAGTAATAATCTCTTCTGAAATGATTAACTAAAATTTATTAAAGCTAAAGTTGCAGTGTTGTTGCTCCCTCTTTTGGTTTGCGTTAATAAGAAGCTACTTTTACAATTCTTAAAAGGAGATCTACTTCTATTTGGTATCAACTCAATAGACAGCTTTATAATGAGTTTCTAACCAGTTCAGTTATCGATTAGCATGATTTATCATATAAATACGGTATTTCGGCCACTGAGAAAAATTGTATTTTTTTTAACACACCTAAAAATACAATTATTTTGCAAGTGTTAACACCAGGTGATCTTCTTGTGTTACTACGACAAACCCGCAATGGCAGTCGCTTTGTATCGCTTGCTCATTTGCTTGTAGTTTATTTATTAAATAGAATAATACATGGACGTTTGAGGAATGTCATTTATCATCTTGTATTCAAATTCGATATCTCACTCGTTCGTTGTGCTCCCATGTATGATATCGATTTGAACACTCAAAGATAAATTCCATATATCTGTGCCCCCATGTATTATTCTCCATGTAGTTGGGTTTGCAAAAGAAATTTATTTTATGAGAAAAAGCCCCTGTCACCCAAAGATGGTTTACATGGGGGTCGTCTGTAAAAATGTAAAAATAAAAATGAATTAAAAGGAAGGAAAGATTAGAAAGCTTAAAACATATAAGAAAATCTTAAAAGTTACAATAAATTATCCCAATACAGAGATTTAAAATTTGCATAATCAGGTTATTAATTTATTTATCCATTAATTTATATACAGGACTCTATTTATACTAGCTATGCTAAATTAGACTTCCTGTATAAAAATCTTAAATAAATAAATAAAATGTAGAAAGCATAACACAGAATACTCTACATATGTACCCGTGCCAACCACTAGAGTAGTATTTAGTTATTTGGGGGCAAAGGCACCGTAGACTTTTCTTTCCATTCCAAAATAGTTTATCTTGTTCGTAGACATAATTACGTTAAATTCAACACAATTTTATTGGGTAGTTTTAGAAAAAACTGACATCACGTGTAAAGTGAGTGACATATTAGTTGATATGGCAAATATACTGTGTCATAGTACGATAAACAGATTAACCTCATTTGGCTTAATGATTAGTAACTACCTATAACTCATATTAGTGTAGGATCTGATTTTAATATTGTTGTATTGGTTTATGGCCCATTTCAGGGGTTGTCCTTTTGTCCATGAACCCTGATCTAATAACTGCAAAAGAAGCTGAAAACTACATCATTCACCCAACGATCCTGGATGCTTGCCTACAAAGTATTGTTTCCGTGAGAGAAGAAGGAAGTGGACCCAAGGTACTGCTTATCTGGAAGGCGATTATCAAAACAATTTAAACACCTTTCTTGATGCATTCTTTGATGCATATCAGTGCACCATAAACGTGACGCCAGAATAAGTAAAAATGAATGTTTATTTCTGGTAACAGTTTTACAGCTTGATGTACACTAATTAAGTAACTGAATGCCTGCAATTCTATAATTATTACAAAGAAATGATAATTTTTCAATAATAATTTTACAACCAAGCACGGCATTCTCAGAAAACGGGAAATTTTAGATACAAATCGATCTTTAGGTAATTAATTATTTATATTTGGCATGATGTGCATAAACATTTGAAAACTTTTCGTCTCTAATTCGTCCTTTGTATATTTTTTCCTAAATGTATGCATGCATGTATGTATGTAAACGTTAATATAGGACTGCCGCTCACGTCTACGAGTGCTAGATACTTCTGTAGAGCGGGATAAACTCACGTAGCTCGATTTTCACGCTCATTGGAGCTCGATGGCGATCCATCCATTAGACGCACCGTTCTCTTCATTTGTAAAGAATATTTTGTCCTTCCCATAGGGACAGATATATGGGAGTATACCAAGAGTCATTTTGTTCAGAAATAACCCCAACACTCACCCTACAAAAGCCTCCAAAACTTCTCTGCGTTAACTGTTGTGCGGTGGTAATTGCACGCCACACGTAGCCATGCTCCGGGAATTCCCGATGGGTGTCTCGCTGGCTCCGAATCCTTTTGTAAATCAAAATGTTCTTCAATCCGCATGTATAAATCTATTTTTTTTTGTTTCCCAAATGTTCTTCAGATCAAAACTGCAGTGACCAAGTTCTCCATGTGAGTTCCCGTAGCTCAGTGGGTAGAGCATCTGAGCGGCAATCAGATGGCCATGGATTTAATTCCAGTCAAGGATTCGGAATTTTTTCTGAAGAAGCTTTAAACAACTTTCAAGTTAGTTTTAAAAAGGACTTGAAAGTTAAAACATCAAAAACTAAATGTTTTAGTGTTGAATTGATCCTACCGGCCATATTCTTTGCAATCCTGCGTCGTTGTGGATTAGTTATTTTTGCCAGAAACGAACTTATGAGATGAAGATGAGCTGTACTCAACGGTTTCAGTGAAAATGGTTCCAAGCTTTAGAACAAATGAACAGCAGTCTCAGGCTAAGTCTAAGGCTAAAGTAACTCCAAATTGATGATTTTTGAGTGCTTTTCCGTCCAAAAGAAAACACTGCGCCGTATGCGCATGCACATTGCGCGAAGGTTGCCAATATAGATTACCTTCGGGCAAAATGTCATCAAAATCTGAGGTTTGGTCTGTGTCCCTTTTTTTAAATTTTGTCTGGTTTTTATCATGGACACACTTTAAGTCGTTTGGTTTTTTATCATTTTAACTAAAAGTCTTTAAAACCTTTGTACATTTTATCTTTTAGAAAATATCAGGTCAAACATAAAAATTTTTACTTCGTTTACCGATACACACTCTTTAAAACCCGGATGGGACAAGAGCTAGAATAAGAGGAGGGGAGGATGATCCTTGGTGGTTTGACTTATTTTAACATATCTTGTGTGTTTTATTGAGTTCATATTCGCCGTTAGGCCGAGAAAACCAAGCCGGGAAAAAGAAAACATGCTTTTGAGCGAAATACAAAAACTTAAGTGTGATTGTTTAGAATAAACAACGGAATGAAAAACTTATTAAGATTAGGAGCTTCACTAACATCTCTTCTTCCTGGCGTCTCAAAATTGAATCTTGAAATATCAACTAGGTTCAACTCATAACTCCTCAGCAGTTCAAAGAAAATTGAAAACAACCCTTAAAAATTCAGTTGGTCCCCTTAACTTTATAACATTACATTTTCTTTTTGTTTCTCAAGGTACCAGTTGGCTTTAAGCGTATTGCAATATTTGATTCAGAAATTCCACTGGAAACATTCTGTCAGGTCGTTCGTAACAGCGAGCTTAAGGATGTGTACGACATTACCCTAATGAACCCCGAAGGAAAAATTCTCCTCTTTATGGAACAGATTGAAACGACAAGACTTGGCAACCTAAGAACTGAGAGAAGCTTTGATGACATCAGTTACGAAATTCAGTGGAAGGAACAAGTTTTAGTCAAACCTGATTCACAAGCTGACCTCTCTAGTCTGGTAAGACCCTTTTCTGAACAAAAACTGTGAAACAATCATGTTATATTTTAATACTAAAAAGATCCATTGCACTCCTCTAAACCCTTCCATACTTATAAAATGTTTAAATAGGATGAAATGTCTAGCGACGATATTATAATAATTACGTATTATATCAATTTCAAATGATGTATTGGTCTCTAATGCTTGATTTTTCAGTTGGTTGCCAAAGTGTCCAAGAAAGACAGATTCTAAACGAGCGTAATATTTCTTTGTGTTAATTGCGAAATTGCCTGTCGTTTGGGTAACAAGTTCGTTTATGTGACTGCTCCGAAATATAGAACAGCTTCTACAGGTTTCCGTAAGAAATCGTGCATTGTTTTGAAACGCTGTAAAATTAGCTCGATCTAGACATTGTATTTCAGTTCTGAGTCGTTTTCTTACTTTAAGCTATGTTATTTAAAAGGCCTCTTTCACGGCTTTGCGCATGCTCAGGAATTTGTTGACAGAAAAGCTGTTTCAAGCTAAAATATCTCTTACCAGGCACTGTTTAGATATCAATTTAGGTTTTTCAAGAGGTAATTGCTACGGTTGGTCTGTTTTAGGCGGCGATTAAATCGGATTATAGTTGTTAAATCTTGTGTTCCGGGCCGGAACACAATCTAATAAATGCTCTAAAATGCATAACACCTTGGCAGAAGTGATTAATTACTAGCTGTCTTACTAGTGAATTGAGGTTTTTTCTTTTGAAATTATTTGGATAAAGAACGTCAAAATTTAAGTTCTGAAAAAGAGAAAATCCATTGACTCAGCCATGAAAGAGCCTCTTTAACGTAGAGGTAGGTGTATCCTAAGGGTCTCGTCTCTGCCCTTTGGTGTGTGAGCTTCTCAAGATCATATAAACCCATCTGCCATTTATACATGCTAAACTGACGATAAAAAGCATTACCAGATTCCTTCACTGATAAAGACGCAGCAGTTGCAGCAATTGAGAATTGTATGAACAAAATTAAGCATGGATTCTTGCTAATATATTTGAATTAAAACATTATAAAACAAAACAGCAATTATCATGAAAATAAGGATAATTTTACATAATTTTCATTTGCATTGATATCTTTGCTTCCTGGCTAGAATCTACTACAAATACAGAATCTGTCGTTTCGTGTAACTAATTCAACAACCAGTGATCAGCAGTCTAGAATTTGATAGGTGATGTTTCTACCAAATATTTTTAATTTTTTAGGCAAAGACAACGTTTGTTGTTCTGAAGGATGCCTCAGGTCTAGCTCAGTTATTCATCGACAAACTATCAGAAAATGACACCAGCGTTGTTGAAATCAGTTTCCCTAAGACAGGAGTCATTGACCAAGAGGTTGAAGAGCAACTGCAGGCCACATTTGGTGACATGCCAAGACCAGGTTTGGCTAATCGTTCTGCATTTTGTCCAACTCATATGTTATTCTTTACTGATAAATTTACCTTTTTGTTCTTTTCTTTAAATTAGTTAATGACATTATAAAGCCATTTAGCACATGCATCGATTCTAATTCCGAGAGAAACAACTTTTAAAATATTCTTCATAGGTGTGACAGAAGAGGGAGATAGTGGACATCCCCAAGATTTTTGGACTCAGCTATCTTTATTTTTTACCTTTGCCTTTTTAAAAAAAAATACTGTGTGTCCTAAATTTTTCCATTTGTATTGAATTGTTAAGGGAGTAACCATTTCTTAAGATTATCCTGTAATTTCCATCATAGCTTTCATATAACTCCAGTCCCTTTAGTTATTTGTAAATTTTATATTCTATATTACATTTTAAGCGCGTTGTAATTCATTTTATCCAATGATGTGCCAATAAATGTTATGTTCTGTTCTTTTACAGTATGGTGTATTAACCTTGTGCATTACCTAAAAGTGCACTTTTTTCGTTTTAAGGGTATTCAGTAATCAAGATTGTCAACTTCTGGCCAGCGGAGACTTTTAATTTACCACATGAATTCGAAACCATTGACCAGTCACAAGATCTTGCATTCAAGAGTTCGTTGTTCATTGTACAGACTTTGCTGAAGAAACGAATTCCGGGAATTCAGCTTTTTACGATAACTCGAGGAACACAGATTGTCTCGACGGAAGATCGGAACCATAAAGGGTAAGGTTATGCACTTGCCATCGGCTTGCCCGATGATCGAGTCCGGGGACATCACCGGAAATTACTTGATTTTGGTACTCTAATCTGTCGCTGGGGACAGGGGATATTTTAGTTTTATCTGGGTCTCTGCGAACCCCCAGGGAATATCCGCAAGCTTCTGGGCGGGCACAGAGATGGTAAATCCTTTGCCAGTGGTTATACGCAGACTCTTCCCAGAGTGAAAAGTGTATTCCTGCCGGTAGTCTATCTAGTTTTTCTCTGTTTAGACAGTGAAACTGGTGCATGGTGGTTCTGTGGTTCACTACAGATACAATAAACTGTCGTTAAGATCGACACTATCGAGGGCAGCTGCAAGTGTCCGTCTTAACGAGGACTGAGAAAAAAAGCTAGGCAATTTACTTGAATATTTGCCCAAAGTCTTGTCACAATTACAAAGATCGGTTCTCACATTACTTTCGCCGACTGTAAATAATAATAATAATAATAATAGTCTTTATTAAATATACTTCAAACAGACGTTAAAGCTTACAATCAATAAATTTCCTAGTTAAAACTAACCGCATAGCCAATAAAATTAATTAAAATTCTGGATATCATTACTAGACTAAAATTTAGGAATATAACAATAGTTGTCTATTGATAAAACATTTCTTAAACCTTTCCGTGTTTAACCGCTGAAGTTGATATGGATGAGATCTGGATCGAAGGGGGTGTCCTCTGTGCGGGGGGGAGAAGGCAGTGTAACGGGTGTTTATTGTTATTCATAATGTCCTTCCATAATTTGTGATCCTTCTCCTTGATAATCTGCCGAATAGGTGTTATGGACTGGATGTATCCAAACCTGAAGGCTCTCCTCTGCAATCTATTAATCTGGCTTAAGTATTTGGTGTATGAAGCAACCCCCCATATCCGTATACAATATATAAAAAGGGACATTATCAAAGTATTGAATAAATAATGTAGATCCTGTATACAGTATCCGTTAACCTTGCAAACTCTAAGAATATGCATAAGTTTGAGAGTCTTTGCTATTAAATTATCA
This sequence comes from Bergia puertoricense, assembly GCA_026167885.1. Classification (NCBI taxonomy): domain Eukaryota; kingdom Metazoa; phylum Cnidaria; class Anthozoa; order Zoantharia; family Parazoanthidae; genus Bergia; species Bergia puertoricense. Next base: position 11,159 of record JANSTQ010103093.1, read on the forward strand.
AGCTGTAAGTCCCAGTTCGTGGGGCTGTCCCGAAAGGTCACACCAAGCAGCTTCAAAGATGTTACTTGCTTGATGTCACAGACCGGCTGAGGAGGAGGCTTACTTGTCCTGGTCTTGATAACAAGTTCGTTGGTCTTAGCTAAGTTGAGATTCATTTGATTCTTCTCCGCCCACTTCTTCATACTATCTATTTCCCTTGAGGCATTACACAGGTTCAAGTTATCAGTCTCTTGTATGTATGTTAAGAAACATTCCTTCCAGGAAAATGAAATTTGCAGATTATTCCGAACAATTAGTTTGACGAAGGAAATATTTCCTGCTATATTAGGTAGTTATTAAAAATCCATTGTTCGTTTCCTGCTCCTCTGAAAAGTGGCCGTTGTCCGTGCTAACGAGGTTTCCATGTCATCAAAGATTTAGTTACAGTAAAATGACTGGAGTTCGATACTATTACATAAGGACAATAAAACTTATATTTCTTCAATTTAAGCCTTCATTTTCAATTTCATTTTCTCAGGTTCGTTGGAATTCCTTGGGGAGCAAGTGCCTGGGGCTTTCACCGAACTGTACCACACGAAACAGATCTTTTGAGAACCACAATTGTAGACGTGAGTGCAAATTCCCCCTTGGAAGATATGGACCTCCTGCTGGAAGAAACGCATGGTGGTAGTGAGGAGGATGAGATTGCTCTTCGTAAGAACAAGCGCTACATTAATCGCTTGGTTCCAAGCAGCAAAGTAACTGACCAGCCCGATAATGAAACGTATGAGCAGCACATGGGAGAAGCGTTCAGTTTCGTGGCTCATCCAAAGACGAGAACAATAAGTAAGAAACGAAAGTACATAACAAACCTCCGTCGTGAAGAAGTGGATATTGCGATAACGAGTGTCGCTCCATCACAAGGACTTTGCACAAGTTTAACAACAGAGGGCACTCACGTTGCATTCACTGGAAAGGTAACAACTTTTTCCACTGTACTGGACCGTGCAGATTAAAATGTATTGTTTATTGGGCTTCAGTCAAAACAGAACGACTAAGATTACCAAAGCTATAGGCAATTTAAAACACACCTTTAAAAAATTCGCTTAATTTTAAAGATGAGATACCCGAAAATCCCGTGCGTAAGCCTATGTAAATCTCATATAGGCCGTTTTGATTTTATTGGTGGTGCTGAAAGTCAGAGTTGTTTTCAAAGTTTAAAGTTTTAATTTATATCGCTACTCATGTTTTACGTTGTGAAGAAAAGCCTGCTTTTAAATATGTTGAAACAATAAAAATCAAACAAAAAATAAAATTGGCTTTGGTCACAAACATTCTACCAACAAAACGGTAGTTCATCAAAAAAACTCACGGGCAATCATTCACAAGAATAAACAACTTTGGGGTATAAGTTGGTTTAGTTTTAGACAGCATTTTAATGATGTTGATAGCAATTTTTGGCAATCAGCAGGTGAGCTTTTGGACAACTAATTAATATAAACTAACTGTTTATCTTAAAGCTTGTTATACTTGGAAAAGATTACCAGCTGACTGAAGTACAGTTTGTTGCAAATCAATTAAAAGAAGCTACACAGCCCGAAACCTTTGTCAAAGTATTGCTTAATATAATAATTCGCCGATTGCAAAACATTTCGAAAAGAAGTATAGAATTGTAAATACCTTAAAAATTCATTTTTGGATTGTAGATAGTATCCATGCATTAATTTTTCTTTGATTTAAAATTCTACACGGATGTAATATTGTTATTCATCTACCGCCGTTTTGCTAAAAGAATAAAATCCTTCAACAATTTGCAATTTAAATAATCGTGCAATTGTCAATTCATAGGAAGTGTTCCTTGTTTTATACAAGTAACAAAAAATAGTGAAATGGGAAGTAAATAGGAGAGAAAGAAATGTGGTCGTTTTGAACTTATTTCTTGTGTGCAAAAACACATTTTAACTTTGTTATGATTGGCAGGGGATTGGTACTGTTCGATCGTTGCTGGTTTTCTTTGTAGTGAGACAAATGTCTTAAATTTGATTGTTTCACAGCACTCAGGTTTTCCGTATTTTATTCAGAAATTGCTGATTAGTAATTAGGTTTAACATTTCCCTCTGTTATGCGGCTTTTATGAAGAATATGCACTGGCTTTTTCCAATTTTCTTCAATCATTGCTTCGAAATATATGTCTAGCATGTTTTTTTCATTAATAATCAACAAAAAAATTATAAAATTGTATCAAAAACAAGCCATTTGAAGTTCGCTGATTCTTTTTTTATGACTGCCAAAACAATTACCTAACATTCATAAATTGTTGCATGGTCGTTCGCAATATATATATATATATATGTATGTGTGTGTGTGTATGTGTGTGTGTGTTTGTGTGTGTGTGTGTGTTGCCTATCCTAGTAGTTACTAAATTAGGTTATGTTTTTTCGATTTAGAGGGGTTCTTCCATGGTTAAATCCAATAATTTTTCTTTTTTAAAAGTTAATTTTCCTATGTTATCTACCCAAATAATTCTAAAAGAAAACATGTCAATTCACCATAAAGTCAGTGATCAAGGTTTGGTGCATTTTATTGTGTTCTGGCCCAGAACATAAGTTGAAAACTGCAGTCCAGCTTAATTTCCGCCTAAAGCAGACCTTCCGTACCATTTCCTTTTTGAAAAACTAGATTGGTATTTTAACAGAGCCTGTTGAATGATATTTTAGCTCGAAACATATAGCTTGTGAAAGAGCCCTTTTAAGATAGGATACGTCTTTAACAAGCTATACTTTTTTGGGGTCCAACATTTTAGGTTCAGCGTATCTTCCCAGGATGCCTTTTCAATGTTGGTGATGTTGTTTGTGGAGCTACGTCTGGCTGCCGAATCGGGAATCGAATGAACATTACTGAAAACAACATATTTGCAAAACCTTCCGATCTAACTTTTGATCAAGCTACAACTGTTCCCATAGCGGTGGCGGTCGCTCTTTATGCAGTACAAAAAGCAGTAGCTTCTAAATCTGATGAAAAATTAGTTTTCTTGCTGCACGAAGGCAATAAATCTCCGGCGTTTGCTGCCATTCCAATTGCGAAGGCTTTAGGCCATAAAGTGA
>JANSTQ010103204.1:0-14237 GCA_026167885.1 Bergia puertoricense
GAAATTGGAACTCTTTAATAAACTCACGTCCTAATGTATTGAGCACCATGCACCTTTGAAACGTACAAAGGTAACCCGCTCCCCGGCACCGTGGCTAAAAACCGAAAGTATAAGCGACCTGCAAAGCCAAAGAGACGTACTTAGGCACAAGGCCCACTCATTAAAAATTCCAGATGCCTGGCATGCTTTTCGAAATGTGCGCAACCGTCTTAAAACGAAAATAAACTGAACAGGCGAAGAAATATTTTATGGCTTTATCTTCATCTAACTCCAAAGAGATCTGGCGAACAATACATCGGATTCTTAACCCACCTTCATAGCCCCTGCGAAAAGACGTGAATGAACCGACGGACAAGTTCTTCGCAAGTACGGCTCAGCGCACAACTGGGAACTCCGACACAGACATCAAGGAAGACGTGATTAATTACAGTCACCAGACGGCGAATCTCAAGCATTTAGGTTACGCGGTGTCACAGTTCCGGAGGTGTTACGTGAGATTAAGGTATAAGAACCGACACTTCCACAGGACCAGATCAGCTTTCAGCCAAGATGAATACCTAAAACCCGTTACGGATTACACTGCTGGCCCACTCACGCACATTATCAACTCTTTCGTAGAAATATCATCCTTTCCAGATGCTTGGAAAGTTGCAAGAACAACGCCAATACCTAAAATCAACAACCCAGTGAGCAATGCTGACCTGCGTCCAATATCCATTGTCCCCGTCCTCTCAAAAGTGTACGAGAAACTTACATACCGACAAGTGGTCGAGTACGTCGAATCCAAAACTATCTTTAAGGACATTTATCTCAAGATTCCGGAAAGGTCGTTCAACCACCACAGTACTACTAGGTATAAGAGACGACATCCTACATGCGATGAAACGTGGTGAGCTCACTCTGATGATCCTCGCCGACTTTTCCAAAGCGTTTGATACTATCAATAACAAGACAGTTCTGAAGAAGCTCAGCCGCTTAGGCTTCTCGAATGAGTATCTTACCTGGACCATCAATTCAGTACTTGACTGGACGACGACATTTTGTACAAATTGATGACAAAGTCTCGAATGTATGTAACATCAACTTTGGCGTTCCCCAGGGGTCGATAATGGGACCTTTAATTTTCAATCTCTACGTGGAGGATCTTGAGTCGAACGTTAATATACAATGCCACCATTAACATTAACACCACAAAGCTCCTGGGCTGCCAAATGAGGAAAAGGTTAAATCAACCGTGCCTCATCGTACTATTCCACCCTCGCGATGTTAAGGAAACTTAAGAACATACTACCCTTCAATTTGCGGAAGAATATTGTCCAAGCACTTGTTTTATCCAAGTTATACTACAACGATGTGGTTAACCACTCTCTCCCAGAATACCTCCTTCAACGCCTCCAGCGCGTACAGAGAGCTGTTGCTAGCTTTGTAATAGGAAAATACGCTTCCTCAGAAGACATTTTATCTCTTAAATGGCTCCCAATAAAATAACAGAGGAAGTGGAATCTGCTAAAAATAACGCATAAAGCCTTGTACAACGAACCATGGCCTCATTATCTACGCCTAAATGTTCGCAAACCTTCAAGAGTTCTAAGGTCCAGTACCAGTTTACAGTTAGAAGTTCCTCTAATACGAAATACTGTGCAAGACCAATCCGCTGACCTGTTTAATGCACTGCCAAGTAATCTAAGAAAAACTGTTGATTACAAAACTTTCAGTAACGAAAAAGTAGATATCTTCTAGAAAAGGTATCAGTGAACATAATTTTAGCATAGAGAGAACACCAAACTCTTATGGTTTTTTAGTGTTTATCTGGTGTAGTTTTCATGATTTAATTAGACTTCATAAAGCATAAGATTTAATAGAACATAGTTTTATAGCTGTGGTGCATTTAATTCGGTGATCATTTTATTTAAGAAATGGTCCATGCTTAGCGTGCGCCTATCGAGTTATGGATGCACGCGGGAAGTTTTGAGAGCACAAGAGAAAGTGCAATGAGAAGCACAAGGCGCAGTCGAGTGCTTCTGTAGCTTCTCGAGCGCTCTCAGAACTTCCCAAGTGCATCCATAACTCGATAGATGCACAGCTAAAACATGGACCATTTCTTTTATAACATTGTTGACAAATTCGCAACAGTGTTTTCCGCCATTTCTCGAGGAAAATTTGCGATTGTGAAAAGTTCCGCGGCGCAAGTTTAGTGCACGGCCGTGCGTATTCGGATTTAGTTGCACGCTCACGCCATGCAAAGAATTTGTCAGCTATGTTATAATATACATTTCGATACCTTAGTTCAAATTTAACATAAGTACATAGAACTGTGGATATGTTACCAATAAACCATTATTATTATTATTTTAAACAGACCAATAACTTTACCTTGAATGAGTTAGAGCATTGTTTTCTTGACTGCTGCTTACACTCGCACCGGCAGTGATCCACCTTAAAAAACTGGTTCTCGTTACAGGACCTTGGATCGTTGCGACACCCACATGCACATTGGTCATGAGCCTGGACTTGCACTTTAACAAACTGAGGTATCTGTGCTGTAGTTGAGATAAAGTGCAACAAAGTATAAAATTAATTTGTTTTAATTAGTGTCGGTGTAATTGTAATACACATGTACATGTTAAACAGTGGTTAGTGGTTACAGTGTAGTGGAACATTACAATGTAATTCGCAGGCCTAGGTGCTTATTACCCTTGATTCTCACACCTGTTTTTTCACAGACACATAGGTAGGGGCATGCAATGAATTTACAACTCCCTCCACTCCCCAGATGGGTCACAGAGGTCTTTGTTTGGGGGGACTGATAATTAAAAACATGAATTATAGTGAGAAAATAATTCTAGTGCTCATGTTCTAAGTTGCAAATATTATAATGTAGCAAATCAATAAAATAAAAAACTTTCATTCTTATTTCTCTGTCCGTTTATTTGTTCATGTATCTGTATGTATTCATACATACATACATACATACATACATACATACAATACATACATACATATAATACATACATACAATACATACATACATACATACATACAATACATACATACATACATACATACATACAATGCATACATACAATACATACATACAGTGCATACGTACAATACATACATACAATACATACATACTTACAATACATACATACATACATACATACATACTACCCCTCTTGCTTGAAGATCGTTGGACGAGTGTGTTTTGATTCCACTTGAGTACATAGGCGTATTGGCAAGGGGGTGCAAAGGACGCACAGATTTGTTGTTAATTCGGTTAACAAAATGTGAACTTATGAAAAGTACAGAGATAAACTGGGTTTTTTTATTTTAACCACTCCAAATTGAAAGAAATTGACTTTTAAATTTTGCCTGACCCAGGGTGAAATTTAACTTTTCAAACAACCCAGGCCAGAACTTTTAAAAACTCATTCTTGTGTATTTACTTACACGCAACATATGGAATGTACATGACCTCAACCGAATGGTTTGATACGCGGACGGGTTTGCATGTCAATAGTTCACTCATCAGATCACAGCAGCCAGAACACCGTGGAACTATGGCACAGAATGGCCAATGGACTCCACTCCCATAAATTGGCTGAGGAACATTGACACACTGGGGCCTGGTGTTACAGTAGATTTTTGAAGGAGTTGTATCAACCACACGAAGAGACCCACCTAGTAAACAAGAATTCGTAATTAATGTATGTAGTTTTGGAAGCCTTTCTTAAAACTATGTCTGGGGGGGAGGGAGGTTGCGGGTGGCCGGCGACTCCCATGCTAAATGGGGCTTGGATGCGCAACATACCTCATACGGGTTAAAATGCGCAGCTTTGGTACTGCTTAAGGAGCTCAAAGCAATGTAACTGCATTTGCTTACAAAAGTTCTTTTTAGCGGTGCCATGGTCAATTCAATGTTGTTTCACATAAGCATAGGAGCTATGTTTAGCTTAAGATTGTGGCAATATTTCAATTTCTATTTGGTTAGGTTTCTCTCTATGTTTCTTATTGGTACCTTTTGGTGGTAAATTAGAAGCTCGGCTTAAGTTGCAGCCAGGGCCGTAGCTAGCCATCTATGGTTTGTAAGCCCATTCCAAACTTCGCAAGTGCGGCGGGAGACTGGAAGGTCAAAAACAGGCTTACGCCTTATTGCAACTCCAGTAGGATAAATATGAGATGAAGCACTTTACATCTTATTAAGTACCCTCATATCTTGAAAAAATATATCAAAAAAGTTTGTAAGCCCGGGCTTATTGGCTTAAAGGCAGCTACGCATCTGGCAGCCAGACTGGTACCTTTTAGGGGTTCAGTGTTGAAATTTTCCAATGAGCATCCCAGCCGTTTTTAAATGGGAGTCTCTCCCAGGACTGTATGTAACGATTGGATTACCAGTACCTTTAGAGATACCAGTACATTAATACATGCTATTATTATAGGAAGCCAGTACATCACTCAGCAAGTATACATGTAAGTATTATAGACATGTCATTACATTAACCCTCGGACGACCAAGGTATTTTTTATAACAAATTAACCCAAGGACGGGGGTGGGGGGGGGAGGGGGGTCAATCGGACCCCCTCCCCATAGATTTTCCGTATGGTTACACATAAAAGATTGAACTTTGGCATGTTAATAGGTTTTGTTAACTAATTATTTTACATTACAAAAAAAACAAGTTTTAATTTATAACTGTTGCTATGACAACAGTCATTTCACAACAAAATCTGCTATCTTGGCCGCCATCTTGGATTTTGGAATTTTTTTTTTTTTTTTTTGCAAAATTACAGCAAATTTTCATTTAATGAGTAAGAAAAACCCTGTATTTGTAGTCTCAAATAAGAAAAACATCAAGAATAAAAGGGAAAAGAAGAAATTAGAACAATGACGATCCTATTAACGTCAAAAGGTGTGTTCATAATTGTAATACAAGTACTGCCAGTTGCATTTGGATTACATTAAAGCTTTGAGTTTTAGGTCAGAAAAAACTAGGGGGGGGGGTCAATTTACCCCCCCTTGAACGTTTGAGGGTTAATATGTGCAAGTCAGTATATTAACCCCATTTTACATGCGGAGAGGGGGCAGAATTTTTTCAAGCAGTACCCACCGACTCTTAAAACTTTTCCTAAAATTTATCATAGAACGCATTTCTGTTTAGTTTATAAATGTAGGGATTGTGTTTCCATGGTAACAACATTTTGAAATATATGGTTGTCCAAATTTAGACTTTTCGTCTTTTTTCTTTCAATTTTTAAAGTTTTCTTGCGTTTTTAGGTAGATTTTCTTTAATTAAGCGTGAACAAACACTGGTTTGGTCATTTAGGCTCGGTTTTGTGAAATTAGTGGTTTTATAAGGGTTGTTCAATACATTTTGACCCATCCACAATAGCGGACGTCATGTGACGTCATCATTATCCTTAAGAATTGAATTTTAAGGCAGTCAGTCTTTGGAATTGACGGAAACGCTTGGCTTTCTTGATGGCTCGTGAATGAACTACATGGAACATGAAATTTGTTAGTTCCTAGCTAGCGCAAGAAGAAGTAAATATTTTGATTCTTGCGTTTGCTTGATTTGTTGTTCTTGCGTCAACACGGTTTTCAAGGTGAAATAATATCCCTTACCGCTGCGCACGTTTCTTTGCCTGTTCTCGCAACGTTCGTGAAACCAGGCTCAAGCACATCCTTGTATTTAAAAAAAGCGGAGAAAGTCGTGTGTATAGCGCAGCTATTGAGAGTCTGAATAATCACATACCCAATCTGACCGTTTTCTTGTGGCTTGGTATTGATTGTAAACTAATGTTGAACTCTTTGGCGACCTCTTGGAATGTTGCTCTTGACAGTTTCCTCAGCCTGTCCAGCAATGCACCACTAGGTCTCTTGGAATCCTGCACAAGTACCAAACAAAGATGCATTTAAAAACTATACATGCTTCTTTCTAATAAGAACCGAAAATTTATAAGAACTCGTGAGGCTTCGATTTTCCGAAATTTAAGAAAAAGTTAAGAACAGTCGTAGCCTCAAGGGTTTTTCCAGATCCATAAAAACCAAATTTTTCCATTACACTTTTTTATAAGAACCAGTAAAATTTTGCTCAGACGCAGGCACGATATTTTGTTCTTATTTTTAGGCCATTTCTGCTTCAGTGTTTCTATTTTAAAAGTTTGTTCCTGTAAAAAAAGTGTACGCGCTGTGTTTTGGGCGCCTTTTAAGGCCTGGAGTTGATCGAGTTCCCCGAGGGCTTGATAATGTTTCAGTACTGATGTTGTTTTGCTTTTAATTTTTAGGCCATGTCAGCCTCATTGTTCTTATTAATTTTCTGATTATACAAAATTGTGTAGAACGTTTATCTAATGTGTAAAAACTAGAACAATCTGAGGTAAAATTTGCCAAAAAACACCGCGCCTCGGCCAAATTTATCTGGTTCTTATATAAAAAGAGCGAGTAATAATCATACAATATATTTAATATTCTGCATTGCTGGCGGTTTTTTTGTGGGCGGGTTGAGACCAAAAAAGCCCGGGCCACATAGGTTCCAGGATATGAAGAGTTTCCTATCAAGTTTTTCTTTTGCAAAAACAAAGCATTTAGTGGAAACCAATACAATATCAAAGCGGAAGGACAGTTACGGAAGTAGATCAGGCGCGTAGCTGCCTTTAAGCCAGTAAGCCCGAGTTTACAAACTTTTTGTGACATATTTATCATCCGAACATTTCCCCCCATACAAATAGTTTTCTCGTGATTTGTATAAGTTGCAATAAAGTATGACATAAATTCTTTATTATTCATAAGCCTATTCTTGACCCTCCAACCCCGCCGCTCTCGCGAAGTTTGGAACGGGCTTACAAATAAAAAATGGCCAGCTACGCCCTGGTAGAACATAAAAAAGCAAAAAGTTCAAAACCCCACGTGATCAAGGATGTTGAAATATCTATAAAACAGAAAGTCTAAAAAGATTATAGTTTTTTGCATATTTGAGATGGTTGGGAAACCGAATACTTGAGATCCGGGAGCGTAATCGTTTTCTTTTAAAATGTGCGTCAAGAATATTTGAGGTCAGAATCTTGTTCTTTTAAAATGCAAATACTGAAAAAGTACTGACAATCGTATGGAGTTCTCTCTTGAAATACCGGTACGAGTTTAATACGTGCTTGAGTTTAAAACATGTATTAAGAGGTATGTTACGTCATCTTTTTTCTTTGTTGAGTAACTGATCTCTTGACAGAATACTGTATATGTATTTACTACACAAATCACTGATAAAAATACTGAGGGACAAAGCTTACCGATTCTTGTCTGCGTGGTACCTCTTCGCCTTCACGTCGCCGAGATCCCGGTCTTTGTTCTTGCTGATGGCTTGGTGAACTCAAAACCAAGATTAATGCAAGCAGGGCAGGGATTGAATTCCACTTCATTTCTTCACAGTTACTTTACTTTGGATAAATCTGAGAGATCTCAATGAAGTTTGCTTCAGCAAGATTATTTTGGCAGACCGTACGGTTCTCTGGCTGGGTACAAAGTTGAAGTCAAACAAACAACGTTTGTGTTTTTATAGAACTTGATAGTGGTCGTGAGAAGAGGGCGTGTTGATATTTGATCCAGTGATCTGTGGCATACTTAACTTGTATGTCACCACTACAAAAACCTAATCACTTTTGTCAATACTTTTTATAAACAAACTGTCAACAAGTCAAGAAAACTACCGAAAAACGGACTTAAGGGACCGAGACACACATGATTTCATCAGAGCAAACTGAAAAATAACAGTGAAAGATATGTGTTCGCTTTGAATTTCTCCCAACTATCGTATTTGATTGACAGGTTGCGAGGCGTCTTCCCTGAGCGGCTTTACCATAATTGCTTGATAGTTAATACCACGGGGATTTGTGTTTTGTTCAAAGACAAAAGACAATTGCAAGTTTAAGCAGAAACAGCATTTTATTGCGTCACGTCTGAAAAAAAAAACATTCAAAGGAAAAAAAGAAAGACCGCGAGAGTTCGAGATCTTTGTCTCACGGAACAACACAATGGACCTACTACCTTGCCCAATAGCTTTGGTGATGACGTAAACGCTATGGGGTCGCATCTTCTCGCGTCTTCGTTTAGCACAATATCACCGTTATTACGTACAACAGATATTTGTTTGTGTGCTTTATAGATAGTAACAGATCTATAGAAGGGTTAGTTGGTATATTATCACATCCGCTGAAAGTGTCCGTTACCTGGCTGTATCCAAGTATTAACCGTTATATTGGTGATTGTGTGTTTTATCTAGCAATCTGTGTACAGTGTAGCACAGAATTGTGTCCCACCCACACTGAACACCGGAAACAGCTTAGTGATGGCACGTGAAAGGCAAATATACAAGGTCATGCGCATGTGCCGTAAGTAATACTCGGATGCGAGACGATCTGCCCGAGATTCTTTGCCAATTTGGGCAATCTCCAAAATATTTTTTGAAAAGACTTTAGTGGTATGAATCCAATAACAATCAGTTACAAAGGAAGAATGTACTTAGTAAAAACTCATAAATTTAGTGAGACCACAGTGAAAATCTATTAGGCAGTTGTCACGGAAAATTAGGGAAGGGGGAAATTTCTATCTGAAGTGAATTCTGGCGATTTCACATCAGTCCGAGTGAACCTAGTATGTTTAGAGGATTAATAGAACAGAGTTTTTTCACAAGATGGAATAAGGGCGAGGAAGGATAAAGGAGTAAAATGAAACCATTAGGCTTTTAAAAATGTTTATCTTTGTAGTTGGTTGCTCGTCCGGGTTGGTGTAGTACTGAGAAGGACTGTTGTTGGTTGTGTCTGACGTTTGTAGTTGGTTGATCGTCTGGGTTGGTGTAGTCCTGAGAAGGACTGTTGTTGGTTGTGTCTGACGTTTGTAGTTAGTTGATCGTCTGGGTTGGTGTAGTCCTGAGAAGGACTGTTGTTGGTTGTGACTGACGTTTGTAGTTAGTTGATCGTCTGGGTTGGTGTAGTCCTGAGAAGGAATGTTGTTGGTTGTGTCTGACGTTTGTAGTTAGTTGATCGTCCGGGTTGGTGTAGTCCTGAGAAGGAATGTTGTTGGTTGTGTCTGACGTTTGTAGTTAGTTGATCAACCAGGTTGGTGTAGTCCTGAGAAGGACTGATGTTTGTAGTTAGTTGATCATCCGGGTTGGTGTAGTCCTGAGAAGGACTGTTGTTGGTTGTGACTGACGCGTCGACAACCTGTGTGAAAGTCATCTTCAGAATCAATGTAAGTGTGTATTTATAGCGTTAGCGCTGGCGATAGTTCTGTTCTTAAAATCGATGTCCACAGTTTGGTTGCGGTACGGTAAAGTTTTACTCTCAAAGGCAGTTTCTTTATTTGTGTGCCTCGTTTCGTGCTTTTAAAAATCTCTCGTATGCTGCTAGTAAGAGTCTTACAGTGGTTCCACAAATTTGCTTAAAATGTAATTCATTTTAGACTTCCTCTCTAAGTGGCAGTTATTCGATGAGGCGGCGTTTTCTGTGAGCTTTTGGACAACGACAAGTGTACTACAGGATGTTTTATAATAAAACAAAACAAGGTTTTATAGTATTCTGTGATTATAATTAGTCAATCAACAATACTGAAGATTGAAGTTTCACATCTAATAGCTATATATCGTCAAAACATTTAGTTTTGATTCTATGGCGTGTTTGTGTATATATGTGTGTGTGTGTGTGTGTGTGTGTGTGTGTGTGTGTGTGTGTGTGCGTGTGTGAGTATGTTTGTGTGTGTGTATGTGTTTGCTGAAATAAAAAATTATTTTTTTTCTTCTGGCATCTCGACAAAAAGAGACGCCGCCATTCTGAATGCTTTCGATCACTGGGGTATAATGATATCACACAGTGAATATGTACAGGAAACAATTTTGCGATACAGTTTGTGTTAATTTGTTTTAATTTACAATAATTAGTTTCCTGATGAGCATGAGAGCCATTCGAGAGCTTGCGGAACAATATCACTATCAGAACATAAATTTATAATATCGCAATTTTTCTTACAGATGGATATCAAAACAAGTCAACAAAGTAGGCGAATCAGAGTTGGTAATTTCATTGCTGAAAAAAATGAAATATTTTTACACCTTGAAACTATGTTGAGAATTGACGAATTTTTAATCCTACAGTTATAAAGAGGCTTTTTTTGGTGAATAAATTAATCAACTCGGCAGGTTAAAGTTGAGTTTTTTTAAATTTTATAACGGAAAACATGAATTGACCCAAATAGAATTAGAAGAAACGGATATCCTGAAATTTCAACAGCTTTAGTTTGAGCATTTAAGTACTAATTTGGCCTTCTTTAATATTCTAACTACACCATACACGTTTCTGAAGTACGACAATACGACGATAATTAGTTAGATAGGAGAAAGACCCGACAAAATTACAGTACTGAAGCTATTGGTAAACCATCAGAAGGTGCAGTGTTCGTTGAGAAGATTAGAGAAGATAAAAAGATGACTTGAAAATTGTATCCAAACATAGTAGAGAGTGCTCCGCCCTGCAAATCGAAGAAAAGCAGCGGCGTGAAGAACAATCGCCGCCTGCGGGTACGGCTTCCTTTAATGGTTGCGGTGAGCGTTGGCGGTGAAGAATTTGTTTGACGGAAACTAAGGCGACTGTCTTCCAGGCATAATTGCAATTTGAACTTTCTGTTGTTTGGAAACAGACAAAACGAACTTATAAATATAAGAGCGGTTGTAACTAACTTCTGAGCATATGCAACCTAGCGTAGAACTGTACCTCTCAGTACAAGGGCAGGGGAGGTCAAACACACATATTTTTCAGGCTTTTTGTAACAGTAGTCGTGACAAGATTATATGATCGGCACAAACTGGGATTTAAACTTTAGAAATTTAAGATCAGTTCTTCATAAAATTTTTGCGAATTGTTCAAATCCATGTTTGTCCTTAAGAACTGGCTTTTAAGGGAGTCAGTTCTTGGAACTGACGGAAACGCTTGGCTTTCTTGACGACTCGTGAAGAGAAGACCAACATGGAACACGAAATTTGTCACCTTGGCCTCCCCGCCAGCTGTGGATGCAGTTGATCCCCGGATATTAATCAACATTTGGACCTGCCGTGAACGCGCACGTTGGGCACGTCCAAGTCCTAATCCTTGATCTTTTTAAAATGACACAACAACACCAAAACCTCGGCCAAGTTAGGGGGTGTGAATTACACAGAACTTTGGTGCTGTTTTTATTTATTAATTGGCAGTTTTTGCAAGTTGCCCATGGGGGGTGTGAGCATACAACAGGACACAAGGACCGCTAATGGGTATGTTACACTACCCACTACCCATGAGGTGTGTGAGCACATAACAGGACACAGGGACCTCTACTGGGTATGTTACACTACTCCCTACCCACTACCCGTGGGGTGTAGGAGCATACAACAGGACACAAGGACCTCTACTGGGTATCTTACACTACTCCCTACCCACTACCCATGAGGTGTGTGAGCATACAACTGGACACAAGAACCCCTACTTGGTATCTTAAACTACTCCCTACCCACTACCCATGGGCGTGTGAGCATAGAGTGGGACACACAGTCCCCTACAAGGTGTCACACACTACTCCCTACCCAGGACCCATGGGCGTGTGAACATACAATAGGACACAAGAATCGTTACTAGTTATCTCACAGTACTCCCTAACCGAACGAAAAACCTGAACTGGTAAAGTTATGTTAAACTTTGCTGTTGTTATTGTTGTTGTTGTTGGTGTTGGTGTTGTTGTTGTGATTAAGCCTGCGTGATCAAGAAACTCTTTTCAAAACTTGCGTGCCTGTGGAAAGGATATGCATACAGTATGAGAACTCAAGTGGTGAAAATATAGGATAAGTCGTGAGATTGGGCTTAACTTTTGACCCTGCATTTAAGGCTGCGCATCCTCAGAGACCCCGGCAGAGGTGATCCTTCGGGTAGGAAAAATCCAGGGCCGATAGAAAAGTCAAGCCGATAGATTTAACGTCGCGGATCGCCCTTCGGCCTCACCGCTCTTGGCCTCGCTTCGCTTGGCGTTCCCTCGCCCTGATTTCACCCGCCCGACTGACTGTCTCTGGGTCACTCCAAAGATGGGTATTTGGTTTCTTCAATTGGTGCCAGACTTCCCGAAAAGATCAGAGTTCAATATCACATTCACATTGTTTGATTTAAATCTCCAACTTGATAGGCAGACTGGCCTCGTAAAGAACCACCTTCCCGCTTATTCCATATACACTCTTTAGTATATGAAAGAAAATATTTTATAAGAATATCGAGGCTGAAAGTTTGAGAATATGTTAAGGATATGCTCAGGGCTAAGATTTTGTTAAACAAATATTTTTACAAGGGTCTGGATTGGGGTACCTAGTTCTCAGTAATTAGTAAAAATTTGAGGCAATTCTCAGTAATCAGTTAGCTCAGACATCTCCCGGCTTACTGGGATTTTACTGAACAGACCCTTGAAATTTTAGTATTGAAACTGGTTAAGTGACTCGTAGACAATTTTGCTAGAACTTCTCTACGTGTACGTGCTCGCCGAGTGAGTGTGACTGAGACTGACGCATGATATCTGGGGTTGCTTCCGTTTTCTCAAAAAACAAGAGATTTGCGGAGAGCGGAAGTCGTTGTGGGTGTGTGAAACTACTTGTAGATGTGTGCTAAATATGCTAAATAGACTGAACACATTTTTTTTATAAACCAAGAAGTCACGTCCATGGCCGAATTTAAAAAGATTCCCGATCCTCATCAGCGGATTTTCTCTAGTTCTTAAAAATGTATTGATATTTTTTCGTGTAGCAACAAGATCAATGAGTGACAACTGCCGATAGAACGCTGATCGTAATTTTCATTTTTCTGCTACTGGCGTAGACCAAAAGATGGCACCAGATATCCCCGGCGTAGCCAATCGAACGTTCGGTAATCGACGTCAGTCGAGCTCAGTCGGACTGCGACCGTTTGATTGAGTATTCGATTGAGTTTGGTAATAGAAAATAATTAAACTCACCAAAACTAGAAACGAATTTTGATCCGACAACCTCGTTCCAGGCCTTTTCGTTCCATTTTGCTGGGGAAAAGCCCTAGGAACGAGGTTGGAATATTAATCGCCTCAGTTGGTGGTTGTTACATTTTTATACGCTCACCGCACACGATTGAATATCTTCGAATAATTCAGTTCGATTCTTTTGATTGGTTCGATAATCGAACTTACCAAACCCCCTCACATGAACTATATAGGTATGTACTGCGCCAAGGGTCAGGCCGTCAGGGTAGGGTTTCGTAGCCGTTTTGGTCCGAAACTGGGTATAAATTTCGATATTTTGATCTGAAATTGGGTATTATTTTTGTAAATGTGGCAAATAAAAGACATTTTGCGCCCCCTGAAATTGTGTATCAGTTTTATCGTCAGGTCCGAAATTGGCTTGGGAAATTCGCATAATTTGGTCTGAAAAGTCTGAAAACGGGTCATGATTTTACGAAGCGCACCGCAACCTCACGCCAAAATAATTGGGGAGTTTTCCCACGGGCCGAAAACCCGAAGTTAGATTATCTTTGATAACCGATTTCAATCGACTTCAACCTGACTCGTACCCAGTCGTTTTTACAATAGGAAAAAGTCGAGCCGTGAAGGGAACGCCGGATAGGGAGGGGCTCCCCTTTCCACTATTCCTCGCGCACTTCTCACTTTCTCTTGCCCCCTCGAAGCAAAAATAACCACACACACACACACATACATACACACACTAGACGACTGGGCACGAGTCAGGATTTCAACCGAACGATTAAAATTTGATAAAGTTCGACTGAGGTCGATTGAAAAGCGTTAATACGGTATCGTTCAATTGACACAGCTGGAAATACTTCGTCATTTCTGGACGTGCATTATTCAGTTCCTTAGAGATACTTACTTAAAATGCCCCACGCCTCATTATGTTTCTAGAAAATTCTACCGAAAAACCAGGATTTGCTTGTGTTTATTTGGCTTATTTCGATACGGTTTTTGTTAAGCTATCAAAAATTTTCAGCATGAAAAAATAATTCTGGTCAGGTGAAAGGGCTTCTGGTATATATTAGTAATATGTTTTCATACCGCGAGGCCTCCCACGGTTTCAGAAATAGCAAAAAAAGTGGGCTCTGAGCCATGCCAAAACCACGAACCAGCTATATGAA
Organism: Bergia puertoricense; assembly: GCA_026167885.1. Classification (NCBI taxonomy): domain Eukaryota; kingdom Metazoa; phylum Cnidaria; class Anthozoa; order Zoantharia; family Parazoanthidae; genus Bergia; species Bergia puertoricense. The sequence continues at coordinate 14,170 of JANSTQ010103204.1, forward strand.
GAGGTCCTTCGGTTATAGTGGTGCAGCTCTGTGGAATAATCTTCCAACCGAAGTACGTACAGCGACAT